>JARRAA010023837.1:0-114951 GCA_030557295.1 Ecitodaemon sp. MM-2014 | reverse complement strand
GTTATATTGGTGTTTTTGGTTGCTTTTTTCTGTTCTGTTTTTTGTGTTTTTTTGTGTTTTTTGTTTTATTGTTTTTTTTTTTGTGGGGGGGGGGGAGGGAAGGGAAATGCGTCAGTATAAATGGCTGGACGAGATGCACGTGTGTGTGTATGTGTTTGTGTGACGTTACTCTAATTACGTAAACGAATAACTCTAATATATATATAAAATATATAACTAATATATATGGCATGATGATTCTTAATTCTCTTTGATTATGTACAAAACTCGCCCGCTCGCTTCGGACCGGACCGCCATTTTCAACAACAAATTCATAAAAAGTTCACAAGCTCAACGTACCGCGTCCCGCGGCCGTCGTCCCGCGCAAGCGGCGCCCTCTTGCTCCCTACGATTTCGTCGGAGAAACTAAAGAAATAAATTTACAATTCCACATACATCGACCGAGATCAATCGACAAGATGGCCGGCGCTCGACCCGCCCGCCCATCCAAGATGGCGCGCGCGCGCGCGCGGCGCATTAACATGACACAGATTTCCTTCATTTTCACATTGAATGCTAAGTACTCGAATATGCGTAAAATATATCTATATATGCAAAAATAAAACGTTCGTCGCGCGCGTCCGCTCGCGCCGACGCGATAAGCAATCGTATCATAAAAATAAAACTCAAAAACAACAATTAATGACCGCCCTCTCGGCGGCCCCCGCTGGGCGGGTGTCGCGAGACTCGAGGCGTGATCACATCCCCCTCCGGGCGGCGTGTCAGAGCTCCACGAAGGTGATGTCGTAGAGGTCCTCGTCGACGGCCTTCAGCTCCAGCAGGAACAGGTCCTCGTTGCAGTAGTACGCCAGCATGTCGTCGTCAATCTTGGCCGTTATGCTACAACAGAGATTGCGCACGATTAGGGACGCTCCGGCGGCAGGCGTGGCGGAAAAACCGCAAGCAATTTCGAGGGTTACGTGAGGTTAACGTGAGGTTATGGCGTGTATCGTATTAATAATGGTTAATCACACTTACCCTTTTTTGTTTTTGCGATACAAGTTATTTATGTTCGAAGCAGAAATTTTGTACTTATTCTCAATCTGCAAAATAAGGAAAACAGAATTAATTGTTTTCGCTTCGTCTCGAAAAGAGAAGGCAAAAGAGAAACGTGCCGAATTTTCTGTCTTTCTTGATTTTAGCATAGATTTCGAAGAAGTACTGAGCTTTTGAGTGGTTTTCCGATCTCTCGGCGACGCGACGCGTCCCGCTCGTCGCCGTCGCCGTGTTAATAATCGCTCATTATCGCTGTGAGTTTTAGTGTGTTTAGGCTCCGCCTCTCGCCTCTGCGACCAAATAAATAAATAATAAATAAAGCCCAGTACGTCCACGCTCCATCCATGCACACAGGAACGCAAAGCGGGAAAGCGTTTTTAGCTTGTATGTCAAAATGTCCACAGAATGACGCGTCTGATTAGGTTAGGTTTGTTTAGGGGTTGAGGGGGCGGTGCGTGGCGGGAGTACTCACGGCATTGAGCAGCCCGACCGTGGTGGGCGGCACGACGTGCAGCGGCGTGTAGACGTCGTCGGCCTCCTGGCGCACGTAGAGCATGACGCGCTCGTTGAGCGGCGGCTGCTGCGGCGGCGGCGCGAGCGTCGCGCTGTTGCTGGCGGCGGCGAGCATCTTGGCGCGCTTGAGGGGCGGCGCGAAGACGCTCCCGTCGGTGGTCATCCCCGTGCCGTCCAGGATGCCGTCCTTCTTGTCGGCGTCCGGCGGGAAGTGATTGTGGAACTTGAGCGTGGGCGTGACGGGCGGCTTGGCGGCGGTGTGGAGCAGGAACGGCGACGCCGCCTTCACGTGCTCCTGATGCACCTGCCCGCCTAGAGCGCCGTCCGTGTCGTGGCCATAAAAGCCTTGCAACTCCATCGAGGTCAACTGCAAGTTCGGTTAAAGTCAGTCAGTCGAAGTGTCGAGCGTTGGACGGGCCCTAAAGCGTACCTTATCGATGTCCTCGGCGGGGGAGAAGAATACGGGGGGTTTGGCAAGATCGCTCATCGCGTAGAACTCCGAGCGCTCGCACACGGGATGGTACAACTCGTCGAGCTTCTTGCGGCCGGTCGCGGTCATCTTGCGTTTGGCCGCGCGTCGTTCTTCGTCTCGCGTTTTACGCTCCGCCCCCTACAACACAAGCGTTAGCATCGATCGCGTCTTAGAAGAACGGCTGGTCAAGCTACCTTATCACAAAACACTTTGATTTGGCAATAACCACGATGAGCGATGGTGGCGTCCCTCGGATCTTCGTAGGTGTCGATCTGCAGGTGCAACGGCAAGCCCTTGACGCCCTTCTGGCTGCTGAAGTCCGTGCTCAGGCACTGCACGGCGATGTTGATCTGCGAAACGCAAAAGACGTGAACATCGCCGCCGAAAAACGAACGATCTCGAACGCTTACCTTCGCGGCGCTCTCCAGAGGATTCCAGTAGACCGCGATGGCGTTGTGCGCGACCTCCTCGATGCACCCGACGAGTCCCACGCTGTTCTTCGTGTCTGCGAACGAAGCGCCGTCCGAAATTATTGAAAACGCATCGCGTAAATAAGAACGCAATTACGAGCGCCGCGCAAATTACGACGCCATTACGGGCGTCGTTGCGCGTGCGCAGTTATCGTAAATTCGCCAACGACCGCGCGCGCCGCTTAATTATCCTGCGCCTGCGACGCGCGGAAAATAAACAAACAAATAAAAGAAATGTTTAACGCGTGGGCGTTCGGCACGCATCGAATAAATTGCGCGCGCGGTCGACGGGACAAGATGGCGGACGTCGACGGCCATCTTGTGCGGAGTTTATGCGATATTTATGCACGACTCGTGCAATACGCACCTGCGTCGAGGATGCGCTGCTTCACCGAATGCTGCCGCCCGTGCCAGAATTGCCAGGCCTTGATCTCGTCCTCGGGCGACTTCTCCTCGCGGAACATCAGCATCACGATGCTCTGTAACAGGACGAACGTTCGAGGATTAAATAATGGCGGCCGCCATGCGCAATTAGGCCGTAATTAAATTACGTCTGGAACGCATCGACGGCGTACGTGCATCATTATAGTTATTCATGCGCGGCGTTTAACGGCGGCCGTAATTGGCGCAAAAATATTGATTTTCATACGAAATTGCGTGCGCATGCGCGGCGCATAATTGGCGGAATAAATCTCATTAGAGCGCGGCGCGCTTTTTCAGCGCGAATAATGAGAGCGTCCGGCGTGCGGAGCGCGTTGCGTGCGCGCCTCGCCGCGGGAGCGTCTGGAAGGTTTTTTGCCGAAAAAACGCCCAAGTGCCCTGTCGCTACCGCGTCCGCGCCGCCCGATATGGCAAGACCGGCTCGGCGGCGACGGGTTCGTCAGCGCTTCGGCGACAGAATTTAATCACGTTCCGGTGGCGTTTTCCAGCGAATCGCGAGCGCTCGCTAATTACGCGCAATTAATTCTCGCCGGTCGGATACGCGCGCGACGCGCGATTAATTGTCATCGCGCTGCTCTCTCGCCATCGATGCCTCTCACCTTGACCGTTTGCGACTTGAGCGGCTTGTCGGCGTCGGGCACGTACTCCAGCGTGATGCCGTAGAACTGCCCCTTGTTGATGTACGTGATTCGGTCGTCTTCGCGGCGCTGCGAGGTGGAGATCGGCGTTTCTAGGTTGTACTTGAAGCCCACGGGCGAAAATCTGGAAGGGGACATCGTTATTCGCAGGTCTTCCCCACGTCGGGGGCGACGATTTGCGGTTGGGACTTACACTTTGGGTATCTGTATCTTGTCGGCGTCGTTTTGCCGCCCGAAGTCGTGCCAGGGCCGACTGCGCGTGCTCGCTTGAGATCCGGGCGACTGCGACGGGTTGCTCCGTGGTCCGATCGCCAGGGGATCCAGGAGTCCGGAATTGTTCTGACACAACTCCGTATAATCGAAGGACTGCGCACGATAGCGACCGAATTAGGTTATGTTCGCACTGAAGCGGATGGAGACGTACCTGCTGCATGGTATTCTGATCTCTGGGAGTGATCGCGTCGGCTCCGATCCCGCTGTCCGGGCTGGGAAGGTCCACGGTGAGGCCCGCCGCCGTCGCGGCGGCGATGACGCCCTTCCCGTGATAGGCGCTCGATTGTCGGACGTACCTCTCGACGAAGCTAGCGGTGGTGCCGCCGCCGGCGGCCGCCTCGTCGCCGTAGGCCACCTGACTCTGCCGCAGCTGCGTGGAGTACACGGGCTCGGGGGTGCCGGCGCCCGAGGTCACCGTCGTGAAGTACTCCCGATAGTACGGCTCGGAGACGGAGAAGCCCGTGGCGCTGCCGGAGCGCACCACGTTCGTGCCGTAGCCGGCGCCGACGCCGCCCTGCACGTACTGCCCGACGTGGTCGGCGTAGGGTATGGGCGACGGGGTGCCGCTGCCGCTCCCGTGCGGGTTGCCCATCGACGTGAAGATCTGCGTGCTGTACATCGCGGGTTTGAGGCCATCCGTGGAGATGAACTCGATGGGGCCGGCGGCGTTCGACCCGTCCGCTAGCAGGCTGCTGTGCGTCGACGTCGGGGTACCATTGACCGAGCGCGAGCCGTGCTGGGGGGAGTTCAGGCCGCGGGTGTGCTCGTCCTTGATCGAATTCACGTCGACTATGAGGTCGCTCGACGCGTGACTGCCCGAGGACACCAAGACCACCTGGAGATGCCGGATCGGGTTAATAATCGATGCCGGGCGACGGCGAGAGCCGGACACGTACCTTGGGACGCTGTTGCGGGCGGCTGACGATGATGGAGCCGTCCAGACTCGGCGAGCCGCTGTCCACTAGACGGCGATGATGGCTGAGGTCCTCCGGCTCGCGCTTGACGACCTGGAGCGGCTGCTGCGTGCCGGTGAGGGCGCCCGGCTGCTGCGTCTGGTGCGTCGCATACCCGACGTGCGGCTGGGACACGAATAACCCTTGGATGTCCTGCGAACCGAGCTGCCCGCCGCTCAGAGGTGGGGTTAGCTCGATGCCCGTCCCACTCACCAATCCGTTGGTGTTCTTCAGCTGAGAGGAGAGGATGCCTCCAGATTGCGACGTCCTAAGGTGCGACAGAGAACAAACGCGAGGGGTGAGTATTTTAAGGGTGCGTATCACTATCAGCATTCACTATCACTATCACTATTAGCAATTGAACATAAACCAACTGTAAACAGGAATACCATCAATTGGTGAGACACGAAGATCTCCTAAAAACGTACAAATTTCAAGTCGAAGCGAAAATTATTTTCGATATTTGACTTGGCGCTCCTTACGCTCAATTTGACTGTTACAAAACGCGCGGAGGGTACCTTCAAGATGAATGCCCCGTTAAACGGCATGTATGTATAAGAATGTCATCACTCATCCTTAGACCCATTGTCCCATCCAACCCTTCTCGTACCTCCCGAGTACCGTTTTGCATAAAACATACAAATTTACTGTTTTGTTGTCATGGTGCGCCTCGAAGGTACCTCATCGAACGGAAGGCATTTGCATAAGACAGCTTCCGTTTCGCTTCGATCTCGCATCGCAGTTCGCATCTTCCGCAAATTCCAACCCCCTCGGCGTGTACCGGTGCACAGGTACACCGCCAACTTCTCACCCCTGGAACGCGATACTTCACGCGACACTTTATCGAGTTACACCGTTCGGAATATGAAAATCGAAATTAAAATTCGAAGGCACCGCGCTTAATTTATTTACAACATACCGCCGGCGGTGTCCGCGCCCGGGGCGAGATTGTTACAATCGGGATCACGTTACGATAAGCACAATGCGGATTAGGATCGTCGGAAGTGGAGCACGAGTAACGGTCGGCGTTCCCAACTCGTCGGGTACCCTCTCCCGATCGCCGTAAGTAAAATAAACACGGTGGCATTACGCGGCTTTGAATAATTCCGATGCAGTCGATAAGCAGAATTGTAATTGCGAAGATTTATCTCTTCGGGATGCGTCTGTTTTGAATGCGTCCGAAGGTACCGCATGGGAGTGACGCACGAGGCCGATTTAGGTAGAAACTCGAGGTTTTCGCGCGCATGTGAAATGGAGCGGAAGGGGCTTTAAAAGTCGCCGCCGAAGACACGGCGGAGGTCACAACGGAGGCGAAATTATGCAGGATTTTTCATTTTAATTTAATCCCATTGTGCGACGAAATGTATAGCCCGAGCGATAAATTTCTCGAGGGTACCGCCCGACGACTTACGTCCACATATCGAGCTTATCCTTCTCGCCGGCTTGGGCCGTGATGGGCAGCTTGTAGTACTCGTAGATGAGGCCCATGGGAGCGGTCTGATCGACCTCGCCGCCGCCGATGTTCAGCATGGCGGTGGTGGCGGCCGTCAGCGGGTGCTCGTAGTACTTCGACCAGGACTGCTGCTGCTGCTGGTGGTGCTGATGGTGGTCGGTGCCGGCGTCCGGTGACAGCTCGGCCATGCCGCCGCGCGCCGCCTCCGCCCAGAGCGGCGACGCCGCCGCCTCCGGACCGCACTCCAAGCCCTCGCGGCGGTACTTTCTGGAACAATCCGAACACACGCACGTCGTATTTGCCATCTTCTCGTCGCGAGTGGAAACTTTCCGATTCGATTCGATCAATGGACGGCGCGTCGGCCGCGCCGAAGCGGTCAAACCCGTTTCGGGATCATTCAGCGTCTTCATTGACTGCGTCGCGCGAGGCAGACGCACCGATTTTAATAGAAAATCGTGCCGCATCACGATTTTGCGCTTCGAACAACCGTCCGTCGTGTTTACCGTTAAAAATTGTTAAGCAATGCGAATTTACCCTTTCGAGGGTACCCTCGACCGTGATGTCATCATCAGCCTAATGACCTCTCGCCGCCGAGAGTCGGAGGCACGTAGAAATCATTAATTTCACGTGAAACGCATTTCGTGCGTCTTGCCCCCCTCCCGGAGCTGACGTTTGATAAATCGCATCCATTAATTGCGTCGTCAGAGAGATAAGATGGTATGGGATGCCAGGGATACCTTCGACTTCAGGTACGGTCATTAAAATCGTCGAAAAGCGAAAAAAATCTCTTTCGGCCGCAAAGTCAAACAGACTGATTAAATCGGAACCGATCACACCACGAATTGATGGTGTGCCACACCTTCTTATTAGTATTAAACTCGCGATCAGACGAACAACACGCTCTACTCTATTTTATAAACGGCGCATGGTGAAAATATACGTCGCCGCTGGCACACCATCAAATCTCTGTTTGCATTCGCTGTTTTCCGATGGAAAACGAAAAGTTACGTAAGCGGTCGGCGGCGATTGGCCGACGCCGCCACGTGGCCTTTGACCAGCGACTGGCCGACAAACAACGCACACCTTCAGTCCGACACCTGTGCCGAGCGCGCTCAGCATCTCCGACGAAAAATCTCGCGCGTCGCGCACGCGGAGATATTAAATTCGATGTTTATTTATGCGAGCGGCGCGCGCAGAAAAAAATCGTCGGGCGACGTCGCGCCGGCGAATTAACATTCAAATTCATTCCGGCTGTCGTTGGGCGATAAATTTTATTTTAGCGCAGGAGCGCGCGCGTGCGCTAACGAAACGAAATTTATGCGCGAGGCATTAAATTCCGCGGGTTTTAATCGAAAACGTGCAAAAGCTCGGCGGAGGCGACGTTTTGGGAGCTCCCACGAGGGTACCATCAATTTTTATTCGGCCGCAGCACGAGATTTTAGTTATTTTTCGCGCTTATTGCGACATCCATCAAAACGCCATGTTTGTAGCGTGTCTTTGGGACTTTCAGTGAGGGTACCTTCAATTTTTCTTTTGATAGGCTGACCCTAATGTAAGTTGTATGGGATGGAATATTGAAGAAATTGATTAAATGTAAAATATTTCATTGATAAACTTAAAATATTAAGATTGAGGACTGTTTTATGGAGTTCCAAAGAGGGTACCTTCAGTTTTAATCCAAGTAAATACCAAATTTGATTTGAAATTTTAAGAAAATTGCTGAAACATGAGACTAGGAGCTCTAATGTACTTTGAAGCCCCTCCAATAAGGGTACCTTCAATTCCAATCAAAGAATATACTATATTTGATTTGAAATTTAATTTGAAATTTTAAGAAAATTGCCGAAACATAAGATTTGGAGCTCTAATATACTTTGAAGCACCTCCAATGAGGGCACCTTCAATTCCAATCCCTTAAAACGTTGCATTTAAAATTATTCTCAATTCAACTTATCATCAGAGAATATGTGAAAACAAAGTGTGATGATGAACAGACTCTAAATAGCCAATGAAGCTGTTAATTAACTTCGCCAGTATTTTAATTTGATGGTGAGACACTAAAATCTAGAGTTTTCGAGCTAGGAAAACGTTTTAAAAACAAAATATCCTTAAAACACCCCCAAAAACATATTTTCCGTTAAAAACCTTAAAAACATGTTTAAGCCATGAAAAAAACCTGTAATTTATGCATGAAACTCGACGATAATGTAATATCGCCTTAAAATGGGGCATAAATGACTGAACGAATTAATATTCATTGATAAAGACGTTTCGCGCCGGCGCGATAACAATTATGGGTTAAGCAATATCAATATAAATATAAATAAATGAAAAATGTGTCAGCGATTGCGAAAAAACAACTAAAATTAAAGTCAAGATGGAAAAAAGTTCCATTGTGAGGAAGCGTTGTTCTTCTTTCATCGCGCTTCATCACCTCGCGCAGCATCTCAATATTTTGAGCGCCGAGAATGAAATCGAACCCTTTGATTGTCATGCTAATGGAGACTCCGGTGGCGCGTATCATCTCGTCTCGGGGATGCTGCGAGGGGCGCGCAGAGGTGCCGCTTTGTGCGTGCTCTCTCGCCCCGACGGGCGCGTCGAACGTCAGGTAGGTTCGGCTTAAGATCGCGCAGTGTTCGACAGCTTCGCGTTTCCGCTTGTCAGGAGCGTCGGTCGAGCCGAAAAGATTAATAAACTTCGGCGGGCCGAAGTGAATGTCGGCGCACGAATTATTTATCGCGCCGCGACGCGATCGAGCGCGATAGGAAACTAAAAATACGAATAACACGAAAAAGTAAATGTCAAGTTTGCCTCATTAGCACATTGGCGCGCGAGAGACAAAAACGAATGCAATTTTATCGCCTAGCAACACCGAAACCGCCGAAAACATGTCGGACGAACGTCGCTCGTTGAGTTGCCTAGCACGCGCTTCAAAGATGGCGGAATAGTAGGCAACCCAACGAACGGCAAACGCGGATGGGTTGCGCGTCGCCGACGCGACGCCATCTTCGGCACCGTTTTCCAGCGGGTTTTTCGTTAGAAACGCGTTTTCTATTTTTCTCGCCGGCGATATTTTTTCGCTCGTCGCCGCTGAATTGCACGACTTCCTCGAAACGCGCTCGCGTCCAGTTGAATTAAGCTCGACGCGGCGGCCGCGCGTCGCGCATAGAAATCTCTTTAAATCTTTGTAGAAAAAATGTGAAAGCGGCCGGGCCGGGCGATAAGACGGCTCCGAATCGATCGATTGTCGATCGCGGCGAGTTTCCCTTCGCGACGCTCTTGCCAATTGCGTCGTCGGCGAGTAGAAAACGCGCGCGCCCGGCCCGCAATTAATTACCAATTAGCGATTGTCCGAAAGTCCAGATCCAGACGACGGCGCGCCATTGCGGGCGCGTCGCTCTGAGGTTGGAAATTGTATAATTTCTAATTCGCGCACGCGGCGCGCACATAATTTTTCACCTTTGACACAATTTCGATTCAATTAAGCGCCGCGATTATTGTGCGCGCAATATTAACGATTCAAGGTCGCGCCACGATGATGCACATGGCGAAAGTTCGCACAAATATTTTATTTCTGTATTTATTACTTTCTCGAAGGGCACTCGAGCGTTTTCAGTAGCAATCGCGCTGGAAATATGTTTTTTGGGAAGGTACCTTCAATTTTTATTGGTTTCAATCAGAAACGGCTTTAAACAATGAAGTACCATCACGATTAATCAAGTTTTTGTAATGTAATAGCTTTGGAGGAATTTTAGAAAATTTTCTATGAAATTTTCAGCCTGTTTTCTGAGGGTACCTTCAATTTATACAAAACCTCTAACATTAATAAAGCCTTAAAACAATGTTTTTCTAATGGATCTTTCATTTTTCTACGAATTACACAGATATTAATTGATGGTACCTCCCTAAAATAAGCCGTACCATCAATTTTTCAAAAATTTCTTTGCTAAAATAATATGCCGTGAATTTTATAAAATTTTCGACCTAATTTCTAAGTTCCTATCAGTCCTAGTCCCAGTTCTAGAAGGGTACCTTCAATTAAAATACGTTTCTTCGACGAAACAAAATCCCTAATATTAAAATATTGACCACCCGGTGTAAGATTGTACGTTAGGGTTTTTTAGCGCCTTTGTCCGTGCCTCCATGAGGGCCAGCGCGAGAATCAAAAGACGGAATAGACCAGCGGGCACACCGTCAGGTATAATGGCATAATGAAAGTGTCCGGACGTCGGACGCGCGGACTCTTGCGCAACCCTTTCGAGGCGGCGTCCCCTTCGCTCCCGGTTAGACTAATCTAGGCGCGGCGGCGCTGACCCGAGGGTACCCGATGGTCGTTACGCGAACGTAGAATTTTCTCATCGTTTGCTATTCCCGGCCGCCGGTGGCCGGCGTCTTGGAAGCGCTGTTTACCGACGACGACGAAGACGCAAAGTCGCGGTCGCGAAGGTATGATTATCGATTTGAAGGTACGCCGCGTATAGGCAGCGCCAATTAGTCGCACATACGTTACAATTTAGCCGGCGAGACGCGCTGCCCGGATGGTCGTTTCACAAGCGCGCCGCGTTAATTAATTGGCCGCGGCGCGCGCGCGCGAGAGAGAGAGACGCTGGACGTACCATCAGTTTTATTTTTATTGCTTCCTTACCCCGGGGTGTTCGTAAACTGGACGCTCGAGAGCAGGCGATACACTTTCTTTTTTTTCGGCGCGCCGCGCCCGCGATATCCGACCGAATCGATCGAGAAACTTTCCCAATTACGTCGCTAATTAAAAAAAAATTAATCTCCGCGCCGAGGGTCGGCTTACCCTGAGTGATAAGGGGCGTGATAAGTGGAAAATCCTTCGTGTATCGCCTCAATTGTAACGATGGCCGGTATCACTGGTTCTTATCACTCGACACTTTTGTTACACTGGGCTATGGTTTGGTCAAACTTATCACAGGGTACCAGACGATTTCGAATGTTGAGATAACAGTATCCTTGATCGGGGCTATGGTACTGGTACACCTTCGGGACACTCTCCGAGTTCTCTGATAACACTCGCGGGTACACCGGTGCGCTCGACGTGCGTGTGCTGCTCGACCATTCGAGGTCTCCGGTGGAACTGAAGTCCGTGGTCGCGACGCGGAGCGCGGTGGCCGGTCCGGCGTGGCCAGGTGAGTCCGAGGCGCGCGACGCGGACCGCCCATCGGGGGCACAGGTAGCAGCCGAGCGGCCAGCGCCGAATCACGGCCGAGAGAGACCTACCGCCTCGCAGAGAAGGATGACCAGCTTCGACTGGACAACGCACTGTCACACCATCAACTTCTATCAAGGAAGGAAAGGGTACCCATCACTTCTACGTTCTGCCAATATGTTAAGAACAACCAAAACATTATTTTTGCGATTTCTGATCGTAGATTTTGATGGTACCCAATCGTATCAATCTACAACGATTTTGATCGTGCCCGATGGTACCATCTCGTGTCCGGAAGCTCATGACCATTAAAACGCACTTCGAGCACAAAATAAACACTTCGGAACGCCTCGAGCTTTGCCAGTGCCCCGCGGCTCGACGACTAGCCAATTTTGAAGGTACCCAAGCGTGTAAGAGCTTCATGCGCAATTATGCCGCCTTGTAAACCTATCGACACGTGGTCTTGAGCGGGACGGCCGGCTAAGGTTAAGGTAGGTTGGCGGCGATCGCGAGCACATAAAATTATTTACGATTCGCCGGTAAACCTCCGGTAATGTCAGTGATTACGTCGGCGCGCCGTGCGCAGACGCGCCGCGCTCGTAATTCAGCTAATCGTAACCGTCGGTAATATCGGTCGCCCCTCGCGATAAGATGTCCGACACGTCGTTAAGCATTTTCGGACAATTAACGCCCGAGCGCCGATAATGCCCAAGCTAATTAACGCTCCTAATCATATTAAGACGCATTACTTAAGTTAAGTCATATTTAATTGACTCGAGGTTAGGTTAAGTGGAGTCCAGTTAGGTTAGGTTATGATGCAGTTTACTTGAGTTCGCTTAGTAGACTTAACTCGAGTAACATAAGGTTGACATGACTTAAATCTCCGACAATGCACATTACTTAAGTTATATTTAATTGATTAGAGTCGACTTTACTTAAGTTTAGTTATGTTAGATTAGGATGTAATTAAATTGAGTTAGGTTGATTTAATTGACTAGTTAGGTTAAGTTGAGGTAGTTTACTTTGGGCTTAACTTAAGTAATGTAAGGTAGTTCTCACAGTGTGTCGTGGGTTGATTAGCATTTGAATGGCGAGGGTGGGGGAGGAAAAAGATGATTTATGCCCGCCGGCGTGACGATATTTCGCTAATGGCGGTCGACGTGCGCGGGGTTTTTCGTTTTTTATTCTCGCGTCGATAAATCTCGGCGACTGAATTAAACGCCATAAATCACACGATTTAATGCGCGTATTAAAATTCCCCACGTTTCGCACCTGACTTAAGTCGCTTTCATGAAATTTCCCACTCTCCGGCACTCTCGAAACAGGAAAAATGTCATTCCGTTCGACATCCAGTATTTTATGGAATCCTGCATATTTACTAAGGTCGTTTGGTATCACTCAAAAGAGGAACTCTTCGGCTATAAACTAAAGTACTGCTTAAACAAATTGTACGAATTGCAAGAAAGTTATAGACCTTTGAAGGGGACTGTGATTTTTACTTTGATCGTATCGTCAAATTATAAACCTCAATTTTAAGATCAGATATTTGGAGATTATATTATTATTTCTAACAAACATTAGCATCATTTTTAACGACAACTCTTCCCCTATCATTTGGT
Organism: Ecitodaemon sp. MM-2014; assembly: GCA_030557295.1. Taxonomy (NCBI): domain Eukaryota; kingdom Metazoa; phylum Arthropoda; class Insecta; order Coleoptera; family Staphylinidae; genus Ecitodaemon; species Ecitodaemon sp. MM-2014. The sequence continues at coordinate 101,911 of JARRAA010023837.1, read as the reverse complement.
GTATTGTTTAAAGAAATTAAACAAAATTTAAAATATTTATAGACGTTTGAAACGCACCATGTTTTAAACATAAATTTTTATCTCCATTTTGCAAATGTAAATTTTAATGTCGAATATTGCAAAGAATTTATAAAGTTTTCTAATAAAGTATATTATTTGTTTAAAGATAAACTCCTTGTCTATTAATAAACGAAGAGTATAATAAATTCTACCTATTATCAATTAAGTTATTAACAATTCAAGGCACGAGTGATTTTTCTCTTAAAAATTGCATCCCTTCATTTTACCCTCAATTATTACCATGTTCTCATAAATATTTCTTATCAATCTATACGTCTTTCGAAAGAGTGACTCATTGGCTCTTTTAATGTCTAAATTATTCCAATCCATTAATTCCAACCACTTCAAATTAATTAGAAAAACAAAAAAGCAAAAGTACGAAAAGTACATTTTCATAACTTTTAGTCAAATTTCCATGTTAGGTGTACTTAAACTGTTATTGTTATCGATCTTGGCTTCCACCGCCTCCGGGCCAATAACAGTTAGCGGCTGAGACGCAATCAGCGATAAATTACCGTCGAAGATTTGCATAATTAAATTGTGCGGCGCGAGATGGGAAAAAATACGAAATTACCGTCATGCGCAGCGTCGCGGGTTGCATAACCGATGATATATCATCTGAATGTCAGGCGGTGCGTGCGTGCGCAGAGGGGAAAGTAAAGTCGTCGGCGCATGCGTACGCGCGCACTGCGCGGGGCGTCGTTATTTTGGCACTTGTTGCGCCGCGCCGCTAAAGAGCAAAGGGCGATTGCATCGAGAGCAATTAACGCTCGGCGGCCTATTTTAAAGTGTTTATGTAACGCAGGACGTCAGTCACGGTGAGAATTGATAATAAATATTGATTGATTGTTTGTAACTCGTCAATATTTAGTGCGAAACCAAAGGCCAGTGAATTGTGCGGACATTACTTTTTGTTTTATAATCAGTGAACTTTGACATTAAAAATATATAGGATAGAGGTGAAATATTGCAATAAGTTTGGCACCGACTTAACCGCCAGTTCTTTGAGAATTGTTTAATGTATTGTTTAAATAAATTGTTCAATTTTTGTGGTACTTATGGGTAATTAAAATTGACATTATTTTTTAGGCGAATTTTTGGTTAGGTGAAGTTTAACGTCAGATAATTATAATATACAAGGGTGTTTTTAAATTTGGTTGAGGGCCATTATAAAGTACAGTCCCTAGGCTATAATCTGGTGTATTGTTTAAACAAATTGAATAGTTTTCTAGAATGTTACAGAGGTCTAAAGTGCGCGATGATTTTCACTTTTAACATGTAGCAAAAAAATTATACTTGAATTTCAAATTCAATTATTTTGCTAAAATTCAACAATTATCTAATAAAGTGTTTAATAATTATAAAGTACAACTCTTTGGCTATCATTTGTTGTAAAGTTTGTCAAAATCAAGCAATTAACAGCAAAGTTATATATAAATAAAAATCATAAGTCAATTTTTACATTAAAAATCATCCCTTCAATTCACCGTCAATTTACACAATCTTTCCCTTAAAAGTCCACATAAACCTATACACCATTCAAAAGTGTAGCTCTTTGGCTCTCATCCAAAGCCATAATAATTAAAATCCACTAATTATAAGCTATCGTAATTAATTTTTTTAAATCCGCCGTGCGATTATCTGTATTCGAGCGGACTAAATCCTAACCTCCGAGATTAACGCAAGCCATCGAAGAGGGAAGATAATGGTCATTTACCTCGAATGACAGCGACCGTGGGACAAGAATTCTCAGGCTCGCTGGGCGCTAGCCGATGGTCCGCGTCCCGAACGTCCTCACTCTTTATATCGTCCGAATCCGTCGCTTATTAGCATTCGGACGTTATCTACGGACATTATGCTCGAAGGCCCCGAGTGTCCCATGGTCAGGTAGAATGACCAAGGTGTCCCCTTTTCGGCCGCCAGAAAAAATGTACCAAGACGTCCGCGAACAAAGCCCGAAGGGACACGAATGATAAAAAAATCGCTGAATATTCATTTCGATATTTTCGGGGTAAATTATCGATTTGCTAAAAAATCATAATTTTAAGACACTCGCGCCAGCAAGACGTGCATTTTTCCTCGAGGACAAAGAGTATAATGGTTATTTATATTCGAAACGTGCGTCGGCACGCCGGGAGGGCGCTCGCAAGCGACGAACCCTTTCGCGTGAATGGCGAGCACGAAGGGTGCGAAGAGTTCGGGGTGCGATGTGCCCTTGAACGCAACGTTTTCGCAGTCCTTTATGCGCGAGAATGGAGCTTTGTGCTTTTTATTGATTTTATAATAAAATAATAGCTAATATCTCAGCTGGTTTTGAGGTTATGTCGAGTTAAACAACTGCGCTCGGTTTAAATTTCATTTTGGGCGAGTTAAGTTTAACATCCTGTAACTTCCTTCTCCACTGATCGATTTCGATTTTATTAGATACGTAGCAAGAGGCACTATGTAGGAGTATTGTGGCAAAATATGTAGTTGATAGCTTAAGCAGTTTCTGAATTATAGGCATTTTAAGTCAAAGTATCAATATTGCGCTATTGGAACATTAACAAATTTTGACGCCCTGTAACTTTTTAACTATCAGCGCCACCTATACCATCTTTCGTATACATTATTGGGTAGTACAGGAGTCAATCTTTACCAAATCTTGGTAATGTGGTTTAAGTAGTTTCGGAGTTATACGCATTAAAAGGAAAAATGTTTATTTTAGTGTTTCATAATATTGTCATATTTTGACACCTTGTAACTATTTTTCTATCAGCGCCACCTACACCATATTGAATACATAGTTTCACACAGTACATATGATAATCCTTCACAAATTTGAGCAATGTGGCTTAAGTAGTTAAGCAGTTATAGACATTTTAAGTCATTAACTCAAAAATCACGATTTATATGGTCTTGAAGAAATTTGTCAATTTCAACACCCTGTAACTTTATTATTATAAAATATACAAAAACCATTTTGATGTCATTCTAGAAAGGATTTAATTAGCTATTGCCCGGAATGCGATTTGAGTAAATGGCGCATTTTATTACGAAGTTATAGCATTTAATCTAAATTAGAAAATTCCCGCATAAAAAGCAACAAAATAAGATATAATCCAATATGAAGACATTAAGAGGCACCGCGGATCTCTGGCGACTAACTAAGCTGCTCCTCATTACTTGATCAAGCAAGAAAAAAATGATTTCCGTTTATTTATAATAAAAAAAAAATTAATGCCTCCGACGGTTTTATTTTTTATTTTTTCTATTTCATTCCGTTTATTACTTAACGCGCTCGCTCGAGTTCTCGAGCTCGGAATCGAAGTCGAGGCTGCTTAAGCACACGAAGCGCACGAGGTGGATTTACGGCGGACGAAACATGCGCACTCATTAAAGCAATGAAACGTGAAACGCGGCGAATAAATTGAGTTATTTCCAGCGGCACGCCGATAGATTCGTGATTCGTTCGGCTTAGAGATCGAACGCGATGATAAAAAAGCTCTCTAAACACGTGGTCATGCTAATAGCGCGCGGCGGCGACAAACGCAACAAGATGGTCGTGATGCAACTTCCACTCGCCGAAGGAGCGGACGAGGCGCGAAGAAGCTCGAAGCTCGAATTGATTCTTAACGAAGCGCAACTAAAGGCGCCGCGCGATTGAAAGATTTTAGAAAAGCGTCGATAAATTGTTTATAAACAACGAATTTCGTTCTGCGCTTTTTCTGGCAAGTTTTCTAGAAGTGTGGTTATGTTGCACTGAAATTTGGGGTTAGGGATTTGACAGGTTCGCCAATTACAGGACGTCAAAGTTAATTTTTTTTGCCGAAATAATTTTCCATTTTTCTTCTTAGACTTTAATGGCCAGTAACCTATGAACCACTTAAGCCACAATGTTCAAATTTGGTGGAGAGTTACTTAAGTACCGTCTTAAAATATGTATGAAATTTGGTATAGGTAGCGCTCATAGAAACGAAGTTACAGGGTGTTAAAATTTGTCACACCATATATATTTACTTTAAATGCATATTACTTCCAAACGACTTAAGCCACATTGATTCTAATATATTCAAACAGTAGCCGATTAAATTCTCTACCAAACGAAAAGCAAATAATTTTGCTAGATTGTTTATTTAAAAAGTTACAAGGTGTTAAAATTACCACAACCAATTTCTAGCAATTTTTGGTGACTCTGACTTTAATCGTCTGCAACTCCGAAACTACTTAAGCCACATAGCTTAAATTCAGTCAAAATACTCTTAAGTACCTGACTAATTGCACGTTTAATTAAAATGAGGCACATTTCTGCTAGCCGAAACTACGGACAATTTAAAATTCAAAATTTTACGAGACGTTTTTATTGGGCCTTTAACGCGATGGCCGTCGATAGCGCGCTCGTAAACTGGCCGATCGATATCGATATAAAGTCGATGACTGAAACATTGTAAATTAAAACTTTCACCCGCGTATCTCGCTCGCAATTAGCTCGCCATTATCCGACGCGCAAAGTTTACTTGAACTTAACGCGCGCGGACAGAAGAGATTTCTGTCTTCGATCGGCCCAATGCGCCGCGCTGAAACTTCGGAGGCTTCCAGAGAGGCTTTTTTAAAGTTCAACAGGTTTGCCGCGCGTCGCCGCGGCGATTCGAGACGCTTTTATGTAAGCGTGGTCCGAATATGTCGCTCGCACATCAATCACGCACGCGCATTAATTTAATCCGGCCCGGCGAGCCCGCGCCGAACGGATTTGTTTGCGTTTTATTGAGATTTATTGAATGGCAGCGGATCCGTTTCATAATTAGAAACGATTCAGTCGATTTAGTCGAATTATTCATAAATCAAGAGCAAAAAGGTAGAATTTTGTTCATACATTTTGAGCGCCGGTAACTTCGTTTGTACCGGGAGAGGAAATTTCTAATTTTGAAAGTTTGTTAAGAAATCACATGAGTGGCTTTAGACAAAATTTGAGCTTCATAGCTTAAGTCGTTTAGAAGATTTGAGCATTTTAATTCATGATGCTAAAATTTTAATTTTCATGACCAAAAATTCGAGGTATTTTAACATCCTGTAACTTTTTATCTATCAGCGCCACCTATATGAAATTTAGTAATCAACTTTGACCTATATCAGAATATCTTCATACGAAATTTGACTACTGTGACTTAAGTAGTTTAAAAGTTATAGCTATTTAAGGACACCGTAAAATTTTGATTAGAAACGACAATTTTCTTAACTTCAACACCCTGTATCACATTATCTACTAATATCACATGTACAAAATTAATTACACGTAATAATATATAACTTTACTTAACTCTCGCCAAATTTGCACTGTGTAACTTAAATAGTTCAAAAGTTACAGCCCCAAGAAGACAAAACGCTAAAACAACCTTAAACTAAACCTCAATTTTAACATCCTGTAACTTTGCCACCCTGCCAAATTGCAAATATTCAATTTCTTATGGACATTGCCACACATCCAAAGAATATTACTCTGAAGAAATCAACCTTCTGCCGTTAAAAATCAAAAAGTTATTAATAATTTAAGACAACGCTGAGTGGAAATAAGTATGTGAATTTTCATGACCAAAAATTCAAGGTAATTTAACATCCTGTAACTTTTTATCTATAAGCGCCACCTATGTGAAATTTAGTAACCAACTTTGACCTATATTAGAGTATCTTCGTACGAAATTTGACTACTGTGACTTAAGTAGTTTAACAGTTACAGCCCCAAGAAGACAAAACGCTAAAACAACCTTAAACTAAACCTCAATTTTAACACCCTGTAACTTTGCTCCCTGCCAAATTACAAATATTCAATTTCTTATGGACATTGTCACACATCCAAAGAATATTACCCTGAAGAAATCAACCTTCTGCCGTTAAAACTCAAAAAGTTATTAATAATTTAAGACAGCGTTGACGGGAAATAAGTATGTGGGCAATCAATTAAACACTTTAACTGGTTGCCTACAAACGTGACCGCCATCAAAGCCCTCTGGAAAGGTTAAAACCGGCGCTGACGTGAGAAAAAAATGATAACGCACTTTTATCATAATTAAAATCAGTGCGGCCGAACGAAATACGAATGCGTTAAGTCACTTATAACTTCACTTGACCCATAAAACATAAAACCAAAAGAAAATGATCGCCGCGAGAGGCGCTGCGCGGCGGCGTCCTTCTCTTTCCGCTTTTTAATTAACCGATCGAGTGGAAAACATTAACGGGCGCGCGCGCGCGCACAGGCGCAGGAGCGACGCGCAAACTCAAAGTGATAAATATCCTTCGGCCGCAGCGCCGCGCGGCGTCTCCTCGAAATAATTACTTAAGTAAATTGCCTCAATTATTTCGCATCTAATTGCGCTCGTTATTTGTTTACGTTTTCGCGTTATATGCGTGGCAATAAACTGCATTTCAGCAAACATTATTCGACATTGTTAATGAACAATAAAGTTCGCTTTGTTCGCAGAGATTCAAATTTCGAAGGTAAACTCAACCAGGAATTAATTTTTATCGCCGAAATTAATTTGAATAGCGTTCCCTCGCGTTCGTTAGCTATTGTTTTAATTCGACATTAAGTAATTTTTTGCTGAGTGCCTAATGGCTTTAATTTATGCTCCGCATGCTATGCATTGTAATTTATGCTAAGAAATGCAATTAATTGCACTTCGCTTTGTGGTCGTCGTAGAAAACCCAGGCGAGTCGGAATTGCGTTCAACCTTTGCAAGGACGTCGATGGCGCCGCGCTTGACCACGCCTTTTCGACTTAAGTCGCGCGATACCGCAGGAATATGTAATTTCTGTGTTTTCCTTCGATCGAAACTAAATCGCTTGAAAGCTTTGTGTTTCGCGCGACGGGAATTATAGCTAGGCGTCTTGAGTCACTTCGGGTAAAATACGAGCAGTGTGACTTAAGTAGCTTAGTAGTTACAGCCGATTAAACACGAGATTGAAATCGTTTAATTTTTACTAAAAATTTTCGGGATCGTTTAACACTCTGCATCCTTAATTCTACTGAATGAAACTTTATCAAATTTTGTTTAGGCTATTTACGATTAGTTGTGAATGCTATGGCCAAATTTGAGTCATGTGGCTTAAGTATGTGAGAAGTTATAGCCATTCAAAGAAGACATTTAAATCGACTAATTTCATTTTATCCTTTATACTGTATTTTAACTCCCTGTAACATCGTTACTATTGTTTTAAACATAACCGTCTCTGGTACAGACAACACGTAACTACTTAAGTATATTCTCGGTAAATTTGAGTCATCTGGCTTAAGTACTTTCCAAGTTATGAGCAATTAAGTAACTCGCAAGAAACTCACATCAATCACTTCTCAACATCAACTGAACTTCAACACCCTGTAGCGTCTAAACGACTTAAGTCACAACCTTCAAATTTCGTACAAATCTTCTCTAAAATGTCCTTCTCACTTCCGTGTATCATACATTTTACAACTTTACTCATAATAAACCTATAAATATTTTTATACCAAAAAGCAAGTTAAGTCACTTTTTTTTCTGCCTCGTCCGACTTAAGCCACTAATAACTCGGCGAAGAATTCAACCACGTGCACCAAATTTGGTCCAGCGTTTAACAAGGCCTCTCTCATTATCCGCGCCAATTTTCATCCGTTTCCCATCGCCACGCGGCAAATTACAGCGCGCGGAATGAGTTAAGTCAAAATTGCTTCTTCTGCGCAGCGCCCTCGGGCGACGCGCATATTTCACGCGTGCAGTTTAATCTGCGAAAGTAAATTAACCGATTCGACATTTTTACGTTTTGCGCTTTTTATTTTTTGTGGGCTCGGCGTCGCTTTCCAATCCGCTGCCAGCCACAAGAAAGACTCCGCTCGCATATTGACTTAACTTAAGTCGCAAATCATGTCCGAGCGATTTGAGTATTGTTTTCGTTTTAGATTAATACCGCGCTACGTGCAAGTAAGAATAGTCACTAAAGTGACTTAAGTTACTTTACTTAAGTAAAGTGACTAAAGTCGGGTTTAGGACGAAAATCAGTTTCTGTTAAATTCGAAAAAACATTGAACAAAAAATAGCACAAAAGAATGTCACGGTTAAATTTAATAACATACTTAAGTCATGTTCATTAAAAGTTTCGGCTTCTCTTTCGTCCGCGTCGCGTTTTTTTGTTGTTGTTTTGTAGGTCTGGTGCGCTCGCAAACGGAAAACAGTAATTCATGTCCGAGATCGAACGAAATTAAATGTTAGACGAGCAATAAAAGTGAAAACAACGCATAACTCACGCGCGTGTGTGTGTGCTTTTAACTGAATTGGGAGTTTTTATGCCTCGCGTGGTCCGAGCGCAAATATAGAGCAATAAATTTGAAATAATAACAAGTAACTTTAGACGCGCCATGTTTGACGCTCGGGCAGTCGTTAAAAATCAATCTTTGATAGGTTAAGTGCGATTTACTTAAGCTACGTCCGAGATTTCAACACAAAACCAACTCGGAATGTATAAGAAGTTCAACGTTCCGTAGCATTGTTTATAACAATAGCGGAAGTATCAAATTTTGAGGGCATATTGAGACATTTGTCTGGTACTTTTATGCGAAATTTGAGTCATGTGGCTTAAGTAATCTAGGAGTTATGGCTATATGAAACCGCTTAGACAATTCGTTTAACTTTATCATTAGAAAAATTGTTAGGGAACTTTAACACCCTGTATCATGGTTTCTATTGATAACAAAATTTACAAAGTTTGTATACATATTAAGAGGTAATCGTAGATAGTGTTCACTAAATTTGAGCAACATGACTTAAGTAGTTCAGAAGTTATGAGGATTTAAAATGGTTAAGTCAATTCGCGTTAAAATTTTTCTTGGATAATTTTAGACGAAAATTTAGCACCCTGTAACTTTGGTTCTATCATTAGCACAAATTTCAAATTTTGTGCATTTGTTAAGACACTAATTAAGATTAGTATAAGCAAGTATATGTAGTATGACTTAAGTAGTTTAGAAATTATGTAAATTTTACGCAACATAGACAAAAATCTTACAAAACATGTCTCTTGATTTTGAACACACTGTAATTTCTTTCCTATCTAAGCAATTGATGTCAAATTTTGTACAAACCTAACCTAATATCTACTAAATTACTCTTGCATAATTTAATTGCTAAATACCAATTCAATTCTTCCGTGTGACAATTTAAATAAATAATTAACAAACGCAAATTGCAACCTACTAAATCACTTCGGAAATATTTAAATAAACATGAAAAACGTGTGGAAATGTGAAAATGCGCATTTGCAGATATAATGGCCGCTAATAAACGTGTCACGTGATTGAGATTTATGCGGTTGCGCCATTCATCTGCGCTTAAGCTCGCTCGCCGCCGAGTAAACGGACTTAAGCCGAATCGCGCCGTCCAATCACATTACATATTATTAATAAGTAACGAAATTGACCGCGCATAAAAAAACGCTAAAGACCATAATGTCAGAATGTCAAAGCGATTACGCAACTCGACGAACGCGGCGCCGTCGTCGTCGATTTTTTCTTCATTCCGCTTTATCAATGCGCTTTTTACGACAATGACGGATTGCTCCGAAACACGGCGAGATACCAATCGACAATTTATTGAGGCGATTCATCAGACGTTTGGCAATCGGTAGTAAAAATTTCGAGAATTTGTTATTGACGAAAGCGGAGTTATTAATATTAACAATGTATCGTGATGAATATTTATAACGTGGGTACTTTTTGATACATGTTGGAGTTGATTCAACACCCTGTAACAGCTTTTCTAATTAAGGCACGTAAAACACATTCTGTGGAGGTTTTTAGTACACTATTGAGTATCTCTGTGCAAAATTTAAAATTTATATCTTAATTATTTTAAGAGTTATTCGCAAATTAAGTCGGGCCAACTTGAAAAAATCTACATTGGACTTTAACGTCCTATAACTTTTTTAATAATAAACCTACTGTAAACAAATTTGACACAGTTGTTAAAAACATATTTGTTTATATGTGTACCAAATTTAATGTTTGTATTTTAATTACCACCGAAAATATGAGCAAATTAATTGGAAGTGGACCAAATCTTAAACATTTGCAAAACTAAAAATGCAATTTTAACACCTTGTAACATTTCTTCTAAACGAAGGCCAAAAACAAAATTTTGCAGGAATAAAGTACAGTTATTCCGCTTCATTTCGACGTTTAATACGATTAATTATCTTAATTAGTGTAAAAGTTATAAACGATTTTAGATGAAAGCGCACAACAAGTGTTGGCTTTTTCCCTCGAATAAAAACCCAAACATCTTTGACTCTATCGTTCGAATCTTAACTGTAACAACCCCTAAAGAAATCCGACTAATCTGAAAACCTGTTTATCCACTTTCGCACCCCTGTCTACCGTTTTCCTCCTCCTGGACGCGGTTCGCATTCGCAACCGAATTAATTCCCGAGTTTTATTTTCATTTCATTATCAGATCCACGTGTAACAAATCCAAGGATGTTACCTTTAAGTTTTCCGCCCCGACTGCTCCATTCACGCATCTCCGCACACCGCAGAGACGAAATTTCGCATCTCTCCCTCCGCCGGCCTTTCTTATTAAACGACGACCGGTTTGCGATGATTTCAAACTTTAATCGCAAGCGCGCATCGCCGTGGCGAAAATGACGAAAATGAAAATCCGCACGCGTTTGCATAATGCGCGGCGGTTATTAATTATTTCTTTGTGCCGTAATCGCCTGCGTCGCTTTCCATGCGCGCCGCCATTAAGCGATTATCAATTAAAATGTCACCATTAAGGTTCACGAATATTGAAACGCTCGCCTCGAAAACTTTCACCGAAATTCCGGCACGACGTTTTCGATCTTCGGCTCGACGCACGTGTCGTTTCGAATTTTACTACTTCGATTTTGACTATCGATGTATCATGTTTTGGGCAAGGCTCATCGTACTTAAGTTACAGTTACTTAAAGTTCGAGAGAAATTTTTGTCGAAGATCTGTAACGTTTTCTTTGATTGCTTATAATTCGGAAAGTAATTATTCCAAAGTCTTGAAATTTTGCATCTGGTTGGGTGAACACGTACTTAATACATGTACAAAATTTGGGCTTTGTTGATTGGTTACAATTTGAGTTACAGGGTGTTACATTCAGGACAAGTTGTATCGGACAGATTCTGTATGATTTTCGTTAATTATTCATAATTACAAAACTAATTAATATTCTGAATAGAAATTTGCCAGGATTAAAGGTAAATACCTACTTAATATGTGCACCAGATTTGGTTTTAATAGATTAATCACAATCAGAGTTACAGGGTGTCAAAGTTACAAATAGTTTACAGTGCGTATTTTATAAATTTCCTTTAATTGCTGATAATTACTGAACTTATGAAGATAGATTTCTGAAACTTTGTCTCGGTTTACTCAAATACCTACTTAAGTGCCCTACCAAATATGGTTTATGTAGCACATATGCAACCGGAGATACAGTGTGTTTTATTTAGAAAAAGTTTTACAGCGCATATTTCAGAACATTTTCTTTAATTGCTCGTAATTACTAAGCTAATCAAGATGGAATTCTGAAATTTTGTCACAGTTGACTCATGTACGTACTTAAGTACCTCACCAAATATGGTTTACGTAGTAGACATGCGACCAGAGATACAGGGTGTTAAATTGAGAAAAAGTCATACAGCGCACATTTTAGAACATATTCTTTAATGGCTCATAATTACTAAACTTATTAAGATAGAACTTTGAAATTTCGCTTCTGTTTACTCAAATACCTACTTAAGTACTCTACCAAATACGGTTTATGTAGCGCATGTACAACCTGAGATACGGGGTGTTGAACTGATCCGAAAATTAAAACCGTTTAAACTTTTGAGAATCAATAAATCCTACCAGTTTCCCAAATCGAACTTAATTGGCATTAGAACAATAGCCTGACATATCATTAAATTCAATTTTATACGATTTCGCTTGCATTCACTATCCTGTTACATCTTATTGCTGATTATGTCCATCTTGGCATTTTCGATTGCGCCGCGCGCACTCGTCGAGCGCTGGCGGCGAGCGCGGGTCGATTATGCGCATGGGCGGCACGCTGAGCCATAAATTACGCACGAAAAAGGAGTAAAAATCAATTAGCGGCGCGGCGACTGTAAAACGTTTGCAAAGCGTTTGTTAACAAGGCGCAAACGAAACGTTACAACAATCGGCGCGACGCTCGCGCACGTTCGCGCATTGTTCGGCGCGTCGGAAATTATGAATTTGTTAAATTGGTAATTTATCGTTGTGGTTACGACCCATTTGGGCGTCGAGTGACATTAACGGCAATTGTTTATTATTACCGGAACGCTTTCGCTTACATTTCGACTCGTTTGTGCCTTTTCGAGGCAATTAATTAACCGATCGCTAATGATGGCAATTTGTGGCGTGTTGGATTGTTCGAGAATTTGTTTATGAGTATATTAGGACTTACCTTGTCGGTTTATGTTCAATTGCTTTCGATTTTCCGCGGGAAAGGGATTTTCAAGGGGGAAATTTGCACGTACCTGGAACAAAACGCATCTTGTTAGAAAACATCATATTACATGAAAACGAATCACAGCATTTTAATTAAATTACGTGAATTGGTTAACTAGACATGTGGAAAGATTCTGATGAAGGGTTTTGTGAGTTTTGATGATTGATTCAAAAGTTACAACCCTTTAAACATCGAGTCAAGTTTTTGGTTGTTCGATTAAAGTAATAATGCTACTAGAGACGTTTATACCTATAACATAAGAAGTAAATTTTTCCCAAAAATAGAATTAACACAAAAGAAACTATATTAACGAGCAATTAATTTGGTGTATACTTTAATTAAATGATCGCATTTGTTCAGAAGTTACAGCGCTTCAAACTTTGAATTTATGTTTTCGTCGTTATTCAGTCAATCACTCATATTTTCCGCTGTAACTTAAAGAATAAAATTTTTCAATATGTGAAACTAACTCACTGGAAAGTAAATTAAACGCTGAATATTTTGACATATAATTTATATCATTTGTATTATTTGTTGAAAAGTTATAGCGACTTAAACTTTGCACTCGTATCGTTTCAAACGATCTGCGAATGGCGCACTAAAAACCTCGGACAAAAACGATTTCCTCAATTCCAATTTCGACGCCATGCAAAAATAAGCAAACAATTATCATTTAATTAACTCCTAGGCGCTATTATTATGTCCGTTATTACGATAATTTATTGCATCTTCCGTCTGCAGCGAGCGCTGCGCACAAAAAGTTTCGTTGCGCTTCGAGTGCTTCCGCTTTTTGTCGTCCGCCGGCTCGGCGTGTGCGCTCAGTCGGCGGCGCCGGCGCACATCGACATTGTTTGCGCACGCCGCGCTTGTAACAATTTGTACGCGCGGCGCAAAGACACGCGGATAAACAACAAACAACAAATTCTCTTTTTACCAACGCCAGCCTCGGCGCGCGCAGTCTGTTGGTCTCTCGGTCGGTCGCACGCTTCGGTAACGATCTCAAGGACGTCCGTGCGTTGCTTTGTGTTTGCGCTGAATATTGTTATTATTTCTTGGGCGGCTCTGCTATTCTGAATGTCAAAGCCAATTGTTTGTTGCGCATATTTATGCTTAAACGGGCAATTTGCGCGAGGAATTAAGTCGATTTTTACAGTCTCAACTTTGAGAGCCTATAGGTTAGGAACACATGGGGCTAGAGCATTCGTTATGGTGTCATATTATAGGGAACTTTATGTACTTTCTTGCCGCAAAATTTCTTTTTTGGGGGAAAATTATTTTTTGAGTTATGAGCGAAAACGTTAAGGGGTGATTTTTAGTTGTTTGAAATATTGTTTTATAGATGTGATCAGTTTCGAAGGCAGTAACTTCTAAACGAATTGTCCAAATTAATTGGTATATACCGTAAATTAATCCTTGGTTAAATAAGGTTTTTGGGAGTTAATTTCAATTTTAGGAAATATTTAGTTTTTGACTTATAGAGGAAAATGTCACCAAATACATTTTTAAGCAAATAAAAACTATCAAAAGTTTCAAGGGTGATAACTACTAAAGCAAGGGGTGCAAAATAATTATCCTGTGCACTATAATTATCCTTGATTCTTCTACTTTCTTGACCTATAGTTTCATAGTGTGAGTATTGGTGGTTCGTGAGTTACAGAAGAAAACCAGGGGGAAAACATTTTGTCATTAAAAACCATTGATATTTGATAAATATAATGAACTTTAAGGCCTTGTAACTTTTAAACAAATAATCCAAATTTATCCACCGAAACGTCCAAAGGCTTCGAATTCATTCTAATTTGATGCGCCGAAATTTCCTTTTTGTGGTTATATAGCCCCAGAAGTTATGAGCAAAAATGTAACAAAAACATTAAAAATTTTCTCCGATTTTTTATGGCCATGGTAATGACGACCGACGCCAACCTTCAACTTTCGCATGCAAACGCGACGCTCAGACGAAGCTTTGCGCATTCAATTCACAAATCGACGTTTCGCCGCGCGTCCTATGCAAACAGCGCCGAGCGCGTCTGCGAAGTGTGCGAACCGTAAATTCGTAATTTGTCAATGAGCAGAGTAAACATGCCAAACATGCCGCCGCTCTACCAGACGTGCGATTCCTCACCGCCGGGTCTCTCGAGCGATACACTCCCAGCCAGTCTATGCATATAAATCATTTATTATCTTCTCAGGACCCCCCAGGCAAGGAAAATTAGAACGGAAGACGCGCTCCTAGAGAAACCCACCGCACCCCTCTCTCGGTGTGTGCGAACCCTTTCGCGTAATACCTGCGCCGCGCACCCGGACACGCATCCCGGAATATTAATTTCGTCAATGTGTCATTGAGGAATCGGCTCGGCGTCGTAATTACCTTCATGGTCATAAATCATCATTAAAACTAACTCTAACTCGCAAAAAACGTCATTCCGTAGGTTGAACATATGAGACCCGGGTCACTGTCTTGGTAACAATATCTTTAAGGATTCTAAAACCCTAGCAAATGTCGAGATATAATTTTGAAACTTCTCAAGGATAAAGCTAACGAGTCCTAGTTTATCTCTACGAAGTTTGATTGCTGTGCGTCAAATAGATCCGAAGTTATAACGGAGTTTGCGAAGACCATTTCGTTCGGCCGTTGAAGTCTCCGGACAAAAAGTCGAAAATACCCGCGGCGTCGATAAATAAACAAAGTCTGCAAATGCACAAGTGAGCGGGCGCGTGACGCGGAGCGCGCGTCCAAACAATTTCTAATAATTAATATTGTTTATCGCCGGCTTCGCGGAAAGCAAAAACTCATCGCGATTAACAATTCGCGCGATGAGGTAATTGCGCCGCGTTCTCGCGCGCATACAGTGCGTTCGCGTGCGGCTCGCCGCGCTCGCGCATCGCACATGGTCTGCGTTTTAATAAAATCGCGCTGTTTTAGTTTTAGCGGTCGGAGCGTCGAGCTTTTCGAGCGTTTTAACGCGCAAGGTCGGCGCCTGCGAATGAAGTGTAAAACAAAGCGCCGCGGCGTAAGACAAGGTCGCGCAATGACGCACATCGGTTTCGAAGCCGGCCGACGAGCATAATGGCCGAGGAGTCGAGGAATTAAAATCGAAGCTTCGGCCAGCTGGAGGCATTCGGGCCTGTTTTCCCAATTAGTTTTTCGGCGGCTAGCGAGCCGCGGGCGATTTCGCTCCGTGGGCAATGGGGTTGCGCGAGGGGTTGACCATCATTAGCCGGGTGGGAAGGGTGCTTCGGACCTCCAGTGGTGCGGCTATTCTTCGAAATACGCGCTTGAATAACTTTCAGCTTTGATTTTGTTTCGAAAAAATTTGAGCATTAATTAACTGGGGAAATATCAGTGATAGTCCAACTCTGCAAACGTCATCGTGTGGTTATATTAATGATTTGATAATGTGCGTAACGTTTGTTTAATTACGGCATAAATTAATAGCGTTATTTAGTTTTAATTAGAAGATGTTCAAATAAATTTGTGTAGACAAATTACAGTAAAGTTTAGGGTTTAATAACTTTTACACTAAAATAGATAATACACCCCTGTAAATCGTAAATTGTTTAGTTGTTATTGGACAATAACTGTGCCAAATTTAGTACTAATACCATAAATAGTTTAGGAGTTATTTGTGTTTTAAGAGGTCGAAGCAGAATTTGGATAAATTTAAGTCACCAAACTTTGAATGTCAATATCTTTTGTTTAAATTAATACAAACAAATTTTTCAAAAAGAAAACTATTTTCTGACCATATCCTAATACCAACACACAATTTAAAGTTTGTGCGAGAGTTATTAAAAAAGTTATTGAAGTATTTCGTTGTAAAAACACCGGTTGCGTTTTGAAGTTTGAAATTTTTGTTGAAGGGACTTTGATCCCTTGTATCTTTGCTCCTGAGAATGGTAGAAACTTCCCCGAAGAAGGAAAATGATCCGTCTGCGATACTTAACCTTCGTGTCAAATTTGATCGGTGTATCTTTACTGGTCCACGAGCAATGCGTCGAAATGTGGGAGGCAAACTTCGCGAACGATTGAGCGACGCGCACGACTTAAGCCGGCGTTGCGTAGTGCGGTTAGGCGGCGATAAATTAAGCATGCGCCGATTCGGTAACGCCGTCACGCGCGTTAAGCACGCGTCGGGCATTTAAACCGTAGTAAAACGCCAATAAACGGCGCGCGTCGCGTTTGATGCGCACGTAGCGCGCGCATGTCGTGCATAATCCACAATCAAACGGCATCTCCGGAGAAGAACAAACAGACGCGAGCGCGGCGCGTACGAAACCTGCCGGGCCGCGGCGCCCGGCTCGTCACTTCCGAATCCGCGTGCGTCGGGAGGATGGCTCGACTTCGCCAGAACCAGTTCGTAATAGAGTGGTGGTTGTTGTTGTTGTTGTTGCACGCGCCGCTCTATAAAAACCGCGTTGAGGTAGGCGCTCGCGCGCGCGCCGAGCCGCGGGGTGACCCAAAACAGGAATATCGACGTCGGCGGCAGCAGACCGCGGGTCGCGCGGACACCCACACCGCGGGCCCGGCGCGTCGTGAACTCGTCGCTACTCGTTTGGCCGGATTCGCGCCGGTTGCGGGTCGCGGCCGTCGCAATCAATGGACGACCGTTTTACTACGGCGAGGATTCAGGATTTTTAGTTGTAAAACCATCCTGTTTCCGACGCGCGCCGCGACCGGTTTGTTAATCACGCGGAAACCGCCGATCCCGGTGCATTATCCACTTCACATCTGGTCCGGGACAACCTGACTGCATCTATTTAACTGTCCCGAAAGAACACCGCTTAGACCTTAAAGGAATTCACAGTTTTTTTGGTCATAAAGTGGTGCGTGCATTGATATCTCCTGATACGCTGCTCAATATCTTAAGAACTATATGGGGTAGAAAGTGGAAATTTTGTCTGGATATTATCTGAGCCCTTGTTGCACTATCCCCAAATTTGAGATACATAGGACAAATTAAAAGTTATGAAGGTTTAAGAATGGAGTAATAATTGGTAGCAATGTTGGAGGCATCGAAGTCTCCAAACATTTGCCTCCATATCTTAAGATCTATATTAGACACAACATGCAAATTTGTACAGAATATTGGCCAAGCCCTTCTTGTACTACCCCTAAAATTTGGTAGAGATCTACTGGACAGATTAAGAGTTATGAAAGTTTAAAAATCGTGCATTCATTTGTTGCAATATTGGGGGCGTTGAAGTCTTCCGACATTTCTCTCAATATCTTAACAAGTAGAGGGAGTAGAATGCCGATATTAGGTCATGGTATAGTCAAGACCCTTGTTGTGCTACTCTTAAAATTTAGTTGGGATCCACAGAACGGATTAAAAGTTATGATGCTATAAAGAGCGATCATTACGTTGCAAAGTAAGATGCATTTAATATATAGGAAAGTATCTTCAGGTACAGTCTGTAGAGTATAATCGCACATAACCCTACAAAATTTGGAGTTTGTACCATTAAAACCACAAAAGATACACGAATCTTTCCAAGAACTGTTGGGTTACCCTCATTTCGTCCTTAATCTTCCAAAGGCCATAACTCTTAAACCATCGGTGATTGAGCCTTGCACTTTGGTGATGTTATTGCCAACATCATTAAGGACCTATGAGCGCAATTTAAAGAAATTGTACCAAGTGTTTCGCAAGCAATCAAGAGTGTTTGCAAACGAATGCAATCGTCGTGCAATTTTCTTCTCTCGCCTCGCCGAAAACGTTAATTCCGAGTAAAACATATTGACACAGACGACAGGTGCGCAAACGCATCGTCGTCGCGCTCGTCTTGCGCACGGACAATGCGCATTCCGCGCGGCGATAATTTCGATCGGACAATTACGCCGCTTACAAAGTGCCAATTACGTCCTAAAAGCCGCTGCGGCGCGCGAGTGTCGAAACATTTCGGCCGCGCATGCGATAAGGAGAAAAAAAAAGCGCGGAGAAAAACGAGACGAACGCTCGAATGGGATACCCGCGCGCGGACACAACGCCATATCCGAACCGACCGCATTAAGACCCGCGCGCGCGCGCCGTGGCGCGACGACCGCATGCGAAACAAGATGGCGGCCGCGACCGAATCGATATTCGTCGCCGGCGGCGATTCCATTCCGTCTCGCCGCGTCTCGGAGGAAAAAAATTAATTAGGAGGTCGACGCACAACGCACGATCAGATTTCTACTCGCGAGTGTCTTCGGATTTCGTTTCCAGCCAACGTCCAGCAACCAGTACCTCTTCAATCGTACTCAAAAAAATATTCTTTCCACCAAAACACACCCTTAAATTCATCCCTGCAATCTCAGATTTCGCCACAATCTACCCACTACTATCTACCACCCATCGTAAAACTCCCAAGTCTCTATCTCGACCGGAAGTCCTGCATTCGTCCCTTGACAGTCGTACCGGCCTAATGGCGCGTTGAAGTCTCCGACGTTTCCGTGCGATATTTCGCCTTTCAACGACTATATTCCGCTGATATAAAGTCCAATCATGTCCTGCATTCGAAGTAAGATGATTTACTGCTCCGAGCGCGAATTAAATCATCGCCTCTGTATATCAGCGCTGGTCTCTCGCGAATTGTCTCCTGCGCTGGATTTCTTTGTCTTCGCGCTGGCCTTTTTCGATTTGATTTACGGGCGCGCGGTCGGAATAACCATTCGGACGATAATGGGAGTTCAGTAATCTATTATTGAGCGCTTACGTTAAGTCGAGCGCGCAGATAGGACGCGACGACGACGACGACGACGACCGCGACGAACGCGTGGGCATCGCGGACAAATGCTTCGACGATATCGTCGACCAGCGACCGCTGCGCGTCGGCTGATCGCCAGCCTATTTAACAAATTTGCGCAGAACGAATAAATGCACAGGGTGTTTATAAACAATTAATTGAAAAAAAAATGAAAAAGCGATATTTTTGGTTTTTGTTACAAACGGAGCTATAACTCCGAACATGGATAAGATAGGATTTTTTATCTTTGGTACGGATAAAGGCTAATAAATCCTTAAGGCGTGGTAAAAATTTAAAGTATCTATCTTCGCTAGAAATGGTTCTGCAAGAGTTTAAAGTTGAACGACAAAAAAAGTTAAAAATCTTCCATCAACTTTCAAGTCAGATATCTACAAAAATATTCATAAAAGATCTTGAAATTTACCATAAATAATCCTTGGATGGTTCCTAATGTGCAATTAAAAGAATCGCCAAGAAATGTTGTTCCAAAGCCGAGCTATCGTTATTAGTACCAGGGTAAGTCGCCTATGAGGCATTAAAGTCTCTTCATAAATCTCTTCAAATTTAAGATTTTTCTGGGCTCTGTGGCCCCAGGGGGGAAAACTAACGTCGCGCCTTATCGTTTCATTAGCGCGCACGCTAGATTAGCGTGCAATAGCGAGCGCATTAACGCGTGCTTTCCATTCGCGCGTTTCACATTTTGCGTGCGCGTAAAATTTCGCCGCGGATTTGTCACAACTTCTGGTATACGCGCGCGCCGGGCCGAGCGCGCGATATTTACGATCGCGCGTTTTATTGTAATTGTAATCTCGTGTTCGGCCGTGTTCGGCGAGAGAGAGCCGGCGCATTAAATTAAATCCGCTCGAATTCGAACACATTGTGATATCGTCGCGCCGGCGAGAGATATCGAACGCCGGCGCGACCACACCCAGGCCGCCGCGCGCTCGCAACGCGTCGAGACCGCGACCAATTAATGACTACTTGTCTTTGGAGCGGCGCGCTCGGCCGAATGTCGGCCGAAAGTTTCACTCGCGCGCATAAAAAATCTCGCAGAAGAGCGGAGACCTTTAAAAACTTTCCGTTTTTCACGGGGCTTAAGTCAACAGGCTTTTGCACTGGGTTGCTGTCTTGTTGGTAAACGACGCGTCTTCTTTAAACCTTCATAACTCCAGGTTCAAGTAAGATATGACTTTGACATTTTGCCTTGTGACAGTCTAATATGTCTGCTTTTATGTATCGTTTTCAGTTTTTAATTATTTCTACCCTACAACCCATTTTTTCCCCTTTAAAGTTGAGCATTTTCACATCGGGCGTTGAAGTCTCCGTTTTGTATGGAAATGTCACGTCTTCTTTAAACCTTTATAAATCCGGTATCAAATAAGATATGGTTGCCAAATTTTAACAATTAACAGTCCTATATGCATACTTTCTTGTGTCACTTTCAATTTTTAAGTATTTCAAAACCGTACTCCATTTTCACCCCCCAAAAAGAAAATTTCCACACTCGGACGCTGCAACCGTTGTTGGAAAACGACAAGTCTTCCTTAAACCTCCATAACTCCGGTGTTGAAAAAGATATAATTGCCAAATTTCGCTAATGAATAGTCTAATACATTCACTTCCTTGTGCCACTTTCAATTTGAAATTATTCCAAACCCACATGTAATTTTCACCCCCTTAAACTTGAACATCTCAGCATCGCATCGGACGTTAAAGTCCCCGAAGAAAAATCCTTCATAAATTTAAAAACACATAAAAATAACCTTAATCACGAAAAACATCTTCTTCTTCAAGCCACCCCACAATAAACTACGCATCCTTCGAGGGCACTAAAGCTCGAGAATCGTTGCACAAAAGCTCCACAAAGGGTTCGGACGCGTTTTGTGTCGCGGACAAAGAACGAAACCCAAAACTTTTAAAGAATTTTATTGTCACTGTAATAAATGAAAGGGTGCGTCGCGGCCCCTCCCAAAAAGAGCATCGGAAAGCTCCCCGAAGAGTCGTTAAAATCTCCGCACTAAAAGACGAGCTTTTTTTGATCGCGCGGCGAACGCAATCGAAGATTAATTAAAGATTGCGCGCTGACGGGAGCGCCGATCGGGCGCTCTTAGTGGTGCACTTTTACTGATCCTATTTATATGCAAATTCGTCGATAATTCGACAACGCAGACATCAAATTGTCTTCCGAGATGGAGCGCGCGCGCGCGAGCACGGCATTAAGCGAGCCTCACGAGCGAGGCTGGTTACGGTAAAATTAATCTTTGACCTTTTACGATCCTCCAAGGCTGCGACGACCGCGCGCGCAGACGCTTCGAAACGTGGAATTTTCAAAATGGAAAAAAATGATCTTTTATTAACGAAACACCTTCTCGGCGACCTCTAGAATCACCGTGGTTAATTTCTTCGAGAGAAGATCATTTTATCCGGGCCCCCCGGGGGTCCAAAGTTAGCGAGACCCCAGGAAGCCAACTGGTAGAATTGGAGCTTCTGACTTGGAACAAAGTGGAACGTCGTTCTATGAGGGTGTGGATTATGTGTGTGAACAGGGAATTTGATCAGAGAACCAGAACCATTGTTTCTCGAAGGTCCAACCCCAGAGAATCAACTTTTGAAGGTTCTCTCAGCGGCCAGGCTTCCCAATTAGAGGTCTCATTGCTCCTGAGGAATATTATCTACGTAAATTTATTCGTCGTCGGTCCCCGAGTTGGCTCCTTCTTGCAAAGCGTTGTAATTAAGACAGGGCCAGTGTTCTCGGTGGTTTTTTGCTTCCCCGTGGAAGACGACGAAGATTTACGAGCACTTTGGTGTTTTATACGCCTTATTGATAAACGCCTCTGCACGCGCGCCGCATACATCAAATTTATTAAGCCCACGCGATCCGAGGCGGTTCTAACGCCGAGCGCCTCCTGTCGCGGACAAACGACGAGAGGAGAAGAACGGACCGAGCGACGCAACTCCAAGCGGAGACCAAAACAACGTCGAACGGCGCTCCGTCGACGGTGATCTATTTATCGAAACACTCGGTGTGTCGCCGCGCCGGGATAAATTTATATGTGACCGCATAATCTGCTCTTGAATGCAGATGGAACGCCCACGTGCAGACGGCGGACGCCATGGCGAACGCGAAATGCGCGACGCGCATGCGCCGCTTAATTCGCACGTGTCGATAACTCTCCGGCGCACAATTCACAATTGATACCGCGCACAATCGCAATTGTTTGATAAGTAATCGGCGCGGCAGCGGGCGGCCATTACGGATTCGACGCGGCGCTCTTCGCAAAGAGATGATTGCTAATCGCGTTAATTGGCTCGAATTGTGCGGGGCGAGCGTAACGAGAGCGGCTTTAAGTATACGCCTCGCATTTCCACCGATTCTGCTCGCAATCACGCCACTTAGGTTAAGTTAGGTTGGTAACTTTCAAAATGGCGGCACACTAAAGTTCAACATCTCCACAAAATGACACGCTTTCTTTAAACATCCATAACTCCGTTATCTAATAAGATGTGGTTGTCAAAATTTACCAATGGATAGTTTAATAAGTGTACATTCTTGTAACGGTGTCAGTTGTTAATGATTTCAACACCCCATGCTATTCATCCCCCTAAATGTCGATATCTCCAATTCTGGCATAGGAAATCGACACGTCATTTACACATCTATAGTTCCGGTGTCGAAAAAGATTTGGTTGTCAAATTTTACCAAATGATAGTTTAATACATCAACTTTCTTGCGTCACTTTCAAATTTTTAATTATTTCAACCCTACATCTCATTGTCAACCCCCTAAAATTGAACATCTCAACGTCAGGCGTTAAAGTCTCCGTCTTGTTTGAAAATGACAATGTCTTCTTTAAACCTTCACAACTCCGGTGTCAAATTAGATATGGTTGTCAAATTTTTACAATTAACAGTCTTATTTGTCTACTTTCTTGGGGAACTTTTAAATCTTTCAATACTATCCGATCTTCACCCCTTAAAGTTGAACATTTGCACTCGCGCCTTGCAATCGTTGTTGGAAAACGACACGTCTTATTTAAACCTCCATAACTCCGTTGTCAAATAAGATAGGAATATCAAATGCGCTTAATAAACAGCCTAATATGTCTGCTTTCTTGTGCCACTTCAAATTTTTAATTATTCCAATCTTATGCCCTATTCTCACCCCCGTAAAGTTGAACATCTCCACGTCAGGCGTTAAAGTCTTCGTCCTGTTTGAAGACGTATTCTTTAAACCTTCATAACTCCGGTGCCAAATAAGATATGGTTTTCAAATTTCGACAATTAACAGTCTTATATGACTAGTTTCTTGGGGCACTTTCAGCTTTCAAGTATTATAACACCATACCCCATTTCCATCCCCTTAAAGTTGAACATTTCTCAAATCGTTGTTGGAAAACGACAAGCCTCATTTAAACCTCCATAACTTCGGTGTCAAATAAGATCGAATGGTTAAATTTTGTTAATGAATAGCCTAATATGTCGGCTTGCTTGTGCCACTTATAAATTTTTAATTATAACAACCCTACACCCCCTTTCATCCCCCTAAAGTGGAGGGTCCTTAACATCGTGCGTTAAAGTCACCGCCTCGAATTTCCACCGATTCTTTTCGCAATCATGCCGCGTTAAAGCGGACAAACGGCAAAAAAGAAAACGCTGTTTTTCAGGTTAGGTTCGGTTAGGCACTTTCGAAGTGGCCGCACAATTAGCAATTTCTAGCGAGGAGATAAACAAAGATTGCGACAGCGCACGCGGCGCCCGAGTGTTCGACGATTGGAAAATGACTTTTACTTGTCATTGTGCGCCCGATAACGCGCACGCACGCGATATTCATGCGCTTTCCTCTCTTCGGCGGCATTTGCGTGTCGCGACTGCCGTGCAATTATTCAATTTGACGCCGAAGCCGACATTGCTCAATAACGCTCGCCGCGAACGAGCTCGGCGGTCGACTTCGACGCCGACGACTCTCGTCCGTCTCTTCTGGTCTCCTCTCGGCCGGTCGGCGTTCGCGTTGCGTGGATGCTCGAACGCTCGGAGAGGCTCGCGCGAGCGTTTCCAGTCGCGCGCGCGGCCGCTCTGACCGTGGTCCAGCGTCGATGCGGGCGCGTCTCGAGTTTAGGTTCAAGGTGAAATAATGCCGTCCGAGGCCGAGCGGCGCGCGCCGCCGCGCCGTCGCTCTCTCCGGCCGGCTCCCTTCGTGCGCGCGCGCATGCGTTCGCGACTCGGACGCCGCGCTCGGCGTCGCCATTTTATGGCGTCTTAAAAAAAAATCCCCAGCGCCGCGCCGCGACCGGTGCGCCGCGTATCGCGTTACGTCTCGGGTCTCGAATTTTCGTTTCTCCGCTTCTGGCCGGTATTCCCGAATCGTACGTGATGTTTTCGTGACAAATATTTGCTTAATGACTCCCTCGTTATGACGACGATAATTAGGCTGACCTTCGGAGCGTCGAATGCGTTCGACGAGCGCGCACTTTCGATTAATTCGTCGGCACCCTTCGAAAACATGGAGAATACGCGAATACAACAACTATGACTCATCAAGAACTGAAGATATCTTCCAGCTAGACACTTCCCTGTTCTCACAGGTTATCCTACCACTATATGGGAAGTAAATCCGTTTACGGAACTTCGAAATTCATATTTTAACCTTTTGCCCCTTCAAAGGACCAATCAAAACCCTACGAAATCTTTCAACTAGAACAATGCCCGTTCACAGGTGTTTTCAGGCCGCAGTATGGGAAGTAATTCCATTTATAGATTTGAAAAATTCCTATTTTTACCCTCCGGCCCTAAAATGGACCTATCAAAGACCCACGAAATATTCCGTTTAGATTATTGCCCTTTCTCGAGTGTCTTCAAGACTATCAAAGGCAAGCAATGCCGCTTACGGAATTTAAAAATTAGTATTTTAACATTTCGGCCCTCCACCCCCTGGAACAAGTAGCAGGGCGCTTACCTTATCCCGACGACAGATCCGTTCATATCCTCGACCAGCTCGGAGAGCACGAGCACCGTCGTCCCCGGCACTTGGTTCTGCGGATACTGCAATAATCCCTGCCCGCCGCCCTGGAGGACCACGCTGACCGTGCCGTTCTGATGGTCGTGATGCTCCTGCGGGTGGCCGTGCATGACCGCCTCGCCGTTCGCGTCCACCAGCACGCCGCCGTCGTGTATCAGGTGTCCGTGATGATGCCCGGGCATCTGGTGCGCGTTGATGCTGTTAATCGTGATCTCCCTGGAACTGTCCGCCGAGTAGATCTCCACGCCCTTCTGGTCGGGCGCGGTCGTGTAGATGACCGTCTTGTTGCCGTCCTCGTAGATCAGATCGATGGGCGCGTCGTGCTTGTCCGCGCCGTAGAGGTCGTCCTCCTTGTCGTACATGACCTCGGTCTTCACCTGCGTGTACATCGGGGGCGGGCTGTGCATGTGCTGGTCGGCGGCGTGCTTGCGCTCCATCTCCTTCTTCAGCTCCATGACGTTGACGGGCGTCATCGTGGCGAGCATCGTCGGCGGGCTGGGCGCGTCGGCGCGCAGCGGCGAGTGGTTCGGATGGTCCTGCGGGGAGGCCTGCGACGCCTGCGGCGGCGGCGGCGACATCATGCCGTTCATCTCCATCACCACCGAGGGCGGCGTGTTCGCGTGCGCGTGCGCGGTCTGCATTTCGAGCGTTAACTTGGTTTATATGGCTTCGTCGGGTTGTCTATCACAGTCACTTTGTTTTGCACAAGAGAGAGTAAGAGAGAGAGAGAGATTGAGGGAGGTTCGTGTTGTTGACTTTATTGCACTTCGTTTACGTGAGTGTATGGCACTAATTTAAAGATGGCTGATGGTGACTTTGGCGTCGAGATCTTTTCTATGGCAAAAACCTGCGGAAGAGAAGAGATATCAACTTGGGGCCTTCGGACATGGTCCAGTTGGACTCCATGTTTGCACACACACACACACACACACGCGCGCATAACCTATAAGACGCCATCTTGAAAAACACACAAACGTATCCTTTCGCCCTGGACGTATCGATTGTTTACAAACAAACAGCGTCTGGGTGTTGTTGTGATGACGATTAGAGCTATCTGCCGGTGCGACGATGACGTAGAAACCAGTGTGCCGGTCCACAGGTAGAACAGGTTGGGGCGTACGCGCGTCGCCATTCAAGCCACCAGCCGGGCACCCGCCGAACAGGTCCTAGCCACAACAGGTCCTATTGTGCACGTCGCCATGGTGATCGAACAACAACGATTCGGCGCGAATTTCGGAAAAACAGCGACGCGCGCGAAAGACCCGAGTCGTATTGGACGCGACCGACCGCGAGTCAGCAGAGAATGCGCAGAGGACTCACCCTTCCGTCCGTCCGTCGCCGGCGTTCATCGCGGTGGCGGCAAGCGCACTGCGTCCATCGTCCCGGAGGCGAGTCACTTCGGTCGGGAACCGCGCTCGACGGGGGCGGCTGAGGCTGCAAGTCGTCGTGCGGTGCGCGTGTGTGTTCGTCGACGCGACGAATCTCGCATGCCAGCCATCCACAGGTACCACAGGTGCTTCTCGACTAACGCGCTCCGCCGGCGCGCCGATCGCCGCACGCAGGTACGCGCCGATCGGCGGGCGTTCGGTTCGACTCGCGCCGACGCGATCGACGACGAGGACGCGCGCGCGCCGCGCTCGCGCGCGAACGAGACGCGAGACGCCTGCGCGCACGTCTTAGCGCCCGGCCGCGGCGCGGCCGTACGTGGGAGTGCGCGCCGAGCGAGACGGAGCGAGTTATGGCCGCCGCAGGTAGAACGTAAACAGACAGGTAGAGCGCGTTCAGGTAGCTCCAGCCGCGCAGCATCCGAGGAAGGGGAGTCTGCGCAGCGCGCACCGACACCGCCGCGCGACGCGCCCGTGTGCACGAAATTAACGTGCCTCTTCTTCTTCGGCTCGTCGCCGTCGCCTTCTGCGCAGACTACAATGAGAAGTAAAAGTAGACGCGGCCAGACATCGCGATGCCCGGCGGGCGTCCGCAGAGACGCCGACCGCGAGGCTGCGCGTCTGAGGCCGCGTCTTCGCGATGGGAGGACGCGCGCGCAAGCAGACGAAGAACTAGTCTGTAATTTCACGTTCATTCATTGCTCATTGCTCGTTCATTACGGCTTCCATTTGCTTCCATTCGCTTCTGATTTTTACTAGAACAAAACCTAGGACACGACTTAAGACAAGACTCGAATCACCTCGCGTAACTCGAGTCATCTTTATTTTCAACCGCTCGACCGGAATCGCTCGAGTGACTTAAGTTAAGTAAAGTGACTTGGGTCACTTTGTTCGCTTTAAATTCGAAATGTTTAAAACTAAAAACGGATTCGATTCGATCGAAGCGCTCGACGCGTTGCGCTCAGGCGAAAAGTTAATCTCAGACGCACGTCCGCGCGACTTAAGCAACGTGACTTTAGACTTTCTTCCCCTGAGGATCCGACGGCGACGTCCAGCCGCGCGTCCCACCAACTCTCCGGCTCCGACTAAAAACCGCCTAATCAATTGACTTAAGTCATATTACTTAAAGTTTAGTCGGAGCCGAGGCGCGCGTAGCCGTGGCCGTCGACGCATCTCGGATTCCTCCCCGAGCGGCGCGCGCTCATTACGGTCCATTTGTATGCGGCGCGCGCGCGGCGAGCTCTTCGGATGCTGCGCCCGTCTCCTCCGCCCCGCCGTCCGCCATCATTTTTTGTTTCAATCTCGCGGAAACCGCGCGCGGAGCTTTAATTCGCGCGCGCGCAACCTAACCTTGCTCGGCCTCCTCCGGCGCGAAAAGATACGAAACCATTTGCTTAGAAGTTATTCGCTCGAAACCGACGGTCGCCGCGGCGACATCGCGACCCTGAACTTTCGTTTCGGTCGAAGGCGAAGACGCGGCGTCGAGCGTCGCTAATCGCCGAACGCCATTGCCGGCGATTCCCGATTCCGTCCGAGCCGCGCGGCGTCTAATGAGCCGGAGCGAGCGCGACTTAATGCGGCGATTAATTAGCCGAATTCACGGCGCTAATGCGCGCCGCTCGCTCGGAAACTAATGAGACGATTAACCCGACGACGCAGCCAATAACCGAACTCCGTCGGGGAAGGTTAAATTGCAGCGCCATCTAACGGCGACGGATGGAAGGTAGAGAAGTGCTGCCATCTAACCACGATGGATGGGAGGGTATGCAAGGCAACGTGCAGGCGATAGGTTATAATAGCTTAAGTAGTGTGCGGTGCCATCTCGTGGCCGGATGGCCGGCGGACGGAAAACCGATGATGTATCAGTCGAAATTAGGAGCGCGCAGGATGAATAAATCATGAGCGCGAACGTCGGCGTTGATAATTACGGCCGGCGGTCGCGGGCGCGCGAGATCGACGGACGGCGCCGAGCGAGCGGTCGGCGGCTAACGAACGCGCCGACGACGCGCGACGCGCGGATTATTTATCGCCGAGCGCGCCGCGATCACGCACGAACGTCCGGGCGCATGCGCGAGCTGCGAGGCCGCGAGACGAAAAAGTCGCGCGCTGTTCGTCGGCGCTTATCGCCAGCGTCGAAACGGAAGACGCGAAGAAGAAGAAAACAAAGGGCAGAAGCGGGATTGGAAGGTGACAGTTTGGCGCTGGGTTCGATGCGACGCGGAGGAATATTGCGTGTTCGGCGGTGTCACGCGATTTGTCGTCGTCGATCTGGAAAAGTCGTTGGAAGAACACGTCGACTTAGGCTAAGTCATATGACTTAAGACGAAAATAAAAGCATTCGAATTTATTTCCCGCTCTTTTTTTTTCTTCGGTTTGTCGTAAGATTAAGTTTAATTGATGTAAGTTAAGTCACTTTACTTTTGTTTTAAAAATCTCCTGACTTAAGTTAAGTCACGTTAATGAAGTTAAAAACAAACTATTCGAATTCATTTCTCATCCTTTTCTTCAAATAACAAGTCATGGGTACTTAAGTCCGAGTTTAATTGACTTAAGTTAAGTCATTTCGCTTAACGTTACTTTACGTTTTTAGTTACAAGAAACAGTTAAGACAATTTTCTGCTTTTTTTTGATAAAAATAGGCAAAGGCCACTTAATTTAAGTAAAATTGTCTTAAGTTAAGTCACTTTACTCAAGTCCTGTTTTTAGTTATGAAATAGCTATACTCTGCATTTCTTTCCTCTAAAATTTAGTTTAAGTCAAGTTCACTTAAGTCGAATAAAAGTAACTTAACTTAAGTCACATTTATTTTGTCTCAATTTTTGCACCAACATTATCGCTAAGTTATTGTTTTTACTTTTTCTCACCAAATTAGTTGCAGTTAAGCGCACTTAACTTCAAGCTGAAAGTGCGCGTAAATTTTTCTTCGGTTCGCGGCGAACGATTGATAATAAAGTGCCGTTGGTCGGCGCACGTTCTTCGCGGCGTCTTATTTATTAGCGGAGCGTTCGAAACGTCCAGGCATAGTCCAGGTAAAAATTATGCGCGGACGTCGTCGTCATTCATCGCTGCGGCCGCGGCGAAATTAAAAAAAAAACTTCACAATCCCGCGATACCAGCCGAGTAAGTCCTGCCATTACCTACAGGGCGTCTCCCAAAACACTACTTAACCCTCCAAACCAACCAAAAACCAAATTTTCCCCAAGAAACATTCCTAAAACTGATTTACAATCATTTTAGCCAAGTTAAGTAATATGACTTAACTTAAACCACATTGCTCAACTTAAGTAATTTCGTCCAAAACACTTCTTATCATCTCGAACATCAATTTCAATTGGGATCGGCAGATATTCGCAACAATCTGTTCGAAGTTAAGTAAAGTGCCTTAAACGCGAAAACACCCAGTGCGCCAAATCAAATATTGTTCCGCCGTTGCGTTGTCGTTTGTCTGTTGTTATTTATGCACGAATCTAATCCGCGACACGCGCCGCGCGCCGATACCGTACGGAAAACGCCGCGGAGAAGGCTCGGGAATCAGTTAAGCTTGCTTACTTAATTCCGACCGCACTTAAGCTTAATTGCAAGCGCGAGTGCGTTTTAGGAAACGCCGTTTGCCTCGGGGCTCTCAATAAGTAAAAAGCGCGCGCCTATCGCGCGTATCCATCGTTTTATCTGCGCGCAGAAACACCTTACACATGACTTAAGGCACTTGGGCGCATTGCTTAAGTCAATTTACATGCAAACACGAAGAATTAATCAACGAACGAATTATTTATAAACAGCTTCACTTCCTCGAACCAATTAAATCTTTGCAGAGAATAATTTCTAGGGTCCCTAGATTATTATTATTATTATTAACATTAAAAACACTAAAACATTGAGAATTGTGAATTGTTCACTGCTTTATTTGTTCTGGTAGCTCTTGGGAAGAATTTTTGTTCTAGGGACCCTAGAGCATTAATCTAACCTTAAAAACAGTCGAATTCACCAAGAACTAGTTGTCTTTCTAGGGACCCTAGATCATTAGCCTAACCTTAACGCACCAAAGTCAACAATTTCCAGAAGAATTTCCTAGTAAACTTCAATATCTTGATGAAAATAAAACCGTACGTTCCTAACTTCACTTTAACCTCAAAATGTCACAGGGACATCAGCTCGTGGTTCGTCACTCATGCAATGTTCCCAGAACGCGAAGAATAACCCGGTCCGGAGGAACGCGCCCGAGCTCGCGCACGGCGCGCGGATTTACGTCGGCTCGAACGGGCGAGCGGAGCGCACACTCGCTCATAAGACGCCGCGCAAAGACCCGCGCGCGGTCACGTTCGTCCGAACGCCGCGGAAACACGAACGCGGCGAACGCCAAAAACACCCGGCGACAAGTCGTATCGCGCTGTTAATCTTGTTTCTGGAATAACCGGCGATCGTGTGCAACAAGTGCGCGAAGAATGTAATCGTAATAATCCAGTTATGCGCGCGTTATTGTGTGAAAAAGGGTAAAGAGTAAAGTGCAACGAGTTTGACACTTTTGACACTTGTCGAGCGCAGCGAGAAGAAAAAACAAGATATTCCACTAGGTTTATAAAAGTCCCTAGAGTCGTGTAGAAAAATCTCCTGGAATTGCCGAAACCTCGACCACGATCCACAAGGACCTTCCGACTGACACCCCAAAAGATGTCGCTGGAAACGTGCGAAAATCGCCGACGCCCCGGCGACGGTTACGACGCTGGACACTTTCGGAAGTTCCGTTTCCGTTCATCGCCGAAGCGAACCGTTTCCACGCTTTATCTGCTCGTCCGCGGCCGGCGTTTTTTTGCGCCGCAAGTGCTTTTGTCATCAAACGCTTCTCACGGACAGTGCGCGACGCGAAGCGTGAGGCGCGCGTCGTCCGCGGGGTCCGAACTGGACATACGAGTTTCGCGCGGTCCGTTAGGGGCGCGGGTCAAGCGGGTCGCGCCGGTGTCTCGCGACCGCCCCTTCGTGGGAATGCGCCGCGGCTCGGACATGATAAGACGCGTCGAAGGGTGCGCGTCTCCGTCATCCCGGTGTCCGGTGCGCGGTCAAGTGATTTCTTCCAGGGGGGCGCCAACCCTTCCGACCGCCGATCGAAACCGGTTTCGATATTTTCGGATTTCATTCGCGGACATCCTCGCAGCAAAAAATGATTTTCTTGCGGTCGTAATTTAGGGAACTAAAACTCACCAAAACTAGTGATTTTATAGTAACTTTTAGTTTTAGTCCTTGAACGAAGTAAAAAATGCATTGGCAATTTGTGAAATAAAAAATCACTAAAACCAGTGACTTTCTAGTGACTTTTGGTTGTGATGTCTGAGCGTAGGTAAAAACCTCGCCGTCTCTTTGGGTTCTTTCGGTTCTTCGTCGGGCGTTCTTCTCCCTTCGCGGCGGAGTTTAAAGTCCTCGCGCGCCGCTGGACGCTGAAAACCTGTTCCGAGAGAGTCGTGGAAGAGTTGAAAAACGCGCGGCGAAGGAGAGAGGAGAGCGAGCGCCGCACGCACGCAGACGATGCCCAAGGAGTCCGCCGCGTCGAATACGAAGAAAAAAAAAACACACACACGCCGAGGAGCCGAAGAACGCGCGGAGGAAGAGGCGAGGAGAAAAAATCTCGCGATGACCGTCGGTCTTTTGGGGGAAAATTTTCCGTCGCCGAGGAGCGGCCGAAGACAACCTTCGAATCGTGACTTTCGACGTCGAAGACGAGCGCCGCCGAGCGACGAGGAGAGACGCACGACAGGAAGCGCAGAAATTGCGCGAATTAAAATAATCGCCGAAAAATTATTCCTGGGAAGCCCGCCGCCCGAAATTACTGTTATTGCGCGAACCGAAGCGATTTTCGCGCGCGGATCGTTTGACGTCTGCGCTAGGCTGCGGTCGCGCCGACGGCGCCGAAATTTGTTTTTTTTTCCGTTAATTAGAGCGCCTGCGCCGGAATTAAGGACGACAGTTTGACAGATATCTTCGCGTCGCTTCTCATCGCGCTAATTAATCTTCGAGGAGAAAGCGGCGGATCGGAGCATATTTCGAGATTTTTCGGTTTGTAATTGCTCGCCGCGGCGAGATCGCCTCTTAATTAAAATTTCATTTCTCGGACGATCGATTTTATTGCGTAATTTATATGCGCACGGAGGGCTGGAGTGTTTTAGGTTCGGACACGCCGAATTCGATTCGAGTCAACTCGGGTTCGAAGTCGATTAATGCTGCTAGAAGTCGAAGCAGTATCGATTGCGAGAGATTTGTTTTGAATGCGAAAGAAATAATTATTTTAGGTTAGGAGATAGTAAATAAGGGTTGATTAATATAAGTTATGCCATCTTTTGTTCGGAAAGAATCAAATTTCACAAGAAAATCGTCGGAAGTAGTAGACAGTTATAATATCAAAGACAACTTGGTTTTAAAGGTCAAATATTGCCCAGAAATTATTATTTTAGGTTAGGACACAATGAAGATGGTTAGGTACCCTTGATT
Source organism: Ecitodaemon sp. MM-2014 (assembly GCA_030557295.1). Lineage (NCBI taxonomy): Eukaryota > Metazoa > Arthropoda > Insecta > Coleoptera > Staphylinidae > Ecitodaemon > Ecitodaemon sp. MM-2014. Next base: position 68,743 of record JARRAA010023837.1, on the reverse strand, counting down.
TGAGTGAATTTGGGGTTAAAGATTGCTCGGTTTCTTTAGAAATGATAAATGTTTACAAAAATCGGTTGTGGGGAAGATTAAAGTTACTAGAAGTTGAAATATTATTGACAAATTTGCGTTGAAGGCAGAAATATGTGAAGCAAACAATAATTTAGGTTAGGAGATACTAAGTAAGGGTAGATTACTAAAAATTATGGCGGAATTTCCCAAAAACAGTTCAATTTTCTGAGAAAAGAGTCAGAAGTAGTAGTGTTATAATATTAAAGACAACTTGGTTTAAATGGTCAAATATTGCTCATAAATTATTATTTTAGGTTAGGAGACATTGAATCTGGTTAGGTAACCTTGATTTGAGTGAATTTGGGGTTAAAAATTGCTCGGTTTCTTTAGAAATGATAAATGTTTAGAAAAATCGGTTGTGGGGAAGATTAAAGTTACTAGAAGTTGAAATACTACTGAGAAATTTACGTTGAAGGTAGAAATATATGAAGGAAACAATAATTTTAGGTTAGGGGATATTGAACAAGGGTAGATTAATATAAATTATGCCATCTTTTGTTCGGAAAGAATCAAATTTCACAAGAAAATCGTCGGAAGTAGTAGACAGTTATAATATCAAAGACAACTTGGTTTTAAAGGTCAAATATTGCGCAGAAATTATTATTTTAGGTTAGGACACATTGAAGATGGTTAGGTACCCTCGATTTGAGTGAATTTTGGGTTAAAATTGTTCAGTTTCCTCAGAAATTAGAAATGTTTACCGAAAGTTGAAATACTACTGAGAACTTTGCTTTGAAGGCAAAAATGTGTGAGGAAAACAATAATTTTAGATTAAGAGATATTAAATAACGATAGATTAACACAAATTTTATCAAATTTTGACAGGAAAAGGTGAAATATCCTGAGAACACCGACACAAGTGACAAAAAGTTGTAATATCTACGACAGCGCGAATTTAACGGTCAAATTTCTTCAGAAATTATAATTTTATGTTAAGACACATTAAATATGCTTAGGCAGACTTAACTTGAGTCATTTTAATGTTAAAACATGCCCAGTTTCTTAAGCAATGAAAAACATGTTCAGAAATCGGTTGTGAGTAAGACTAAAGTTGCCAAATACTGAAAAATTTATTTTTTCGGCCAAAATATGCAAAATGAACATCATTTTAGGTTAAGAGATATTAACTAAGGATAAACTAACTCAAATAATGGCTAATTTTGATTGGGAAATGTCAAATTTTATGCGAGAAGGGAAAAATGTGTTTAAAAAAAATTCTGAGCGAAATAATGCCTAGAAATAATTATTTTAGGCTAAAACGCATTCAGAGTTAACTCGACTCAATGTATCCTTAGAAATTGCTCGAATTTCTAGTGAAATGATCAAAGCGCACAAAAATCGGTTGCTAACTCGTTTCTAACTCCCGAGACGCGAAAACGTCCTCCGACAATAAGTTATAATTCTTCCGTGCTTCGTTAAGGCCTTTTGAAACATCTGATTATCGCGACCATTCAGAAATTAGTTCTGATTTCAATTCACTCCGGGAAAATCCGACCGCGAGCAAAAAAAAGCTACGAAGAATCGGCGACGCGGTGAAAAGAAAAGAGGGAAGACGAAGAGACATCAGTGACAGTTCCCGGTTCGCGTTTTTCTGTTCCTCCTGTTCCTTCGGTTCGGTTCCTACCAGAGAGGTAGAGCGCGCCGAAGCCCCACGGCCGTCCAAACCGGATTTTATTCTAATTTTCACGTGCTCCGATTTGATTCCGTTTTCATTGATCATTTTTTGCTTCCTCCGCTTCGTCGGCGCCTTCTGCCGCCTTGCTCGCAGCTTGTGCGGCATTATGTTAATAGAATGGAAGGAGCAGACGTTGATATCGATTTTATTCGCCGAATAAATCATCTAGGATTTGGGCAGAGATGTGAAATAATTTTTACGCGGTCGGCAGATGTCGTTTCGACGTTTTCGGAGCGAAAATGTGAAATGGACAAATGCCGAAAAACCAGTCGTATAGGACAAGATTGCCGAGGACGAACGGGATTGCGAAGGACAAGTTTCAGTTGGCGCGACGCTACCGGATTACCGGAAGTGACGAGGAGCGAGTTGCGCGCCCGCATTCCCGAAATATTCATGAGTTCGAATGCGGTTTGTGCAACTGCAAGTGAATTCAAGTTGTAATTCGTTTTTCGGGAATCGACAAGTGCCCGAGAAAAAAAAAACTCGCTTTAAAACAACCCTTTACAGTGCACTAGATGCCGCTTATAAGGAATTTGTACACTATAACCGAAACCAATAAAAGCGGCGATGACAAAGTGTCAGCACCTCTTCCCCATCTCCTCCCAACAACAACAAACGCGATCCGCCCTGGTAGGAAGACGCAAAGAGATAGCAAACGTAACTAATTAGTCAGAAAATGGAAAAATATAAATAGATGTTGAAAAAATTAACATAGAATGACTTTGAAACACACAAGAACAATAAAATATAAAAAGTTTTTAAAAGCACCTAACGCTAATGCAAGAATAATGAAATAAACTGCAGCCGGCCGGATGCCGCACGCTGCGACGTACCGACCGAGCATCATTTCAATGACCTTGATGCTGTGGCACGAGTGGACCGCACGCACGGACCAGTCCGCAGTCGGTTTTGCGCACCCCCAAAATATTCAATGTGCCAATATTTGTTTACCAGTCGGAAGCCATATTGTTGCCGATTGCTCTCGTCTTTGTTTCATTGCGATCGATCAATTGTCGCCCGAGTTGTGGACGAAACAAATTCGCAAACCTCGCAAAATGTGTGCCTTATAACCGGCGACGAACGAGTGCTTGTTCCCTTTATATCAACATTCAGCATTCGTTCCGTCCCGACAGGTTTGCGCTATTTAACAGCCGGTCCCATATAACCACTGAACCTCATAAGCGGCATCTACTGTATTTTAACTTTTACGAACTTTTATCTTCAGTTTTGGCCGAAGAATTTTTACCCTAAAACGTTGCCCATTTCACCATACTCGATTTACCCCAACCTAACCTAACCTAACCTCAAACAAGTTCCTTTCCAGCATTCTCGCTTTTCCAAGCATAACTGACAATTAACTCATAATTAAACCGATTTATCTCGGCATTAGAAGCCGATCCTCGTTGGCCGTCCGACTAATCCGCACGCTAATGAATCTCAGTAATTAAATTTTCGCGCACGTCGACGCTTCGTTTCGAAACGCGCCGACGCTCGATATTGCCGTTTCGCCGGCGTTGCGCAATCGACTCGAAATCGTCGACGAAAAACTGAATACAGTGAACGCCGAAGCGCCGATTTATTCGGTTTCGGCACGCCGCCAACGAAGAGCGGCGAAAAAATTATTAATTCCACTTCGACGAATCGCGCGCGGGGGGAGCGCCTAATTTACGAGGCGTTCGATCCGCGCTCGCGAAGAATTCGGTTACATTTGAATTTTACGAGTTTCTTATGGTCGTTTTTTGATTAATAGCGAAGGTGCCTTCCATGCCGCCGCAAAACAAACGCGCAAATTGCTAATGAATTGTAATTTATTCGGCTTCGAGCGAAAATGCGGAGAAACGTGCTTCGTTCGGTTTCCGTCCAGATAGATGGCGTTGCGCGATGATTTATAAATGGCGCTAGGCGTGGTCTTTTGATAAAATTGCCTTCTGATATGTTTCATAATTATGATTCGTTCGATTTTTAACAAAATATGAGGCGAAACAAAATGAAGTCATTTTGTTTTCTGCACGATAGATGGTGTTGCACGCTAAAAGCTGGCGCTGGATTATTGCCTGTAGATGGCACTAAATGTATGAAACGGTCTCGAAACTCCTAAAAACTTTAATTGTCTTCATAAGATCATCTTCTAATTGAATTGTAATTACAATTAATTCGGTTCTAACAATAAGCAAAAACAAGTAGAATTTTGTAATTTTGTTCTTACCACGATAGATGGCGCTGGGTCACGTCAAAGCCTGCAGATGGCGCTAAATGTAAAGAACGATCATAAAACTCATGAACACTTTAATTGTCTTCATAAAATCATCTTCTGATTGAATCGTAATTGCAATTAATTCGGTTCTAAGCAAAAACAAGTAGAAACGGTCTTAATTTTGTTCTTAGCACAATAGATGGCGCTGGTTTATGTCAATAGGACGAATTATTGCTTGTAGATGGCGCTAGATGCAAAAATCGATATCAAAACTCATGAAAACTGAAATTGTCTCCACAAAATCACGTTCTAATTGGTTTGTAATTACAACTCATTCGATTTCAAACAAAAATAAGTCGAAACAGCCTTAATTTTGTTCTTACCACGATAGATGGCGCTGGTTTACGTTAGTAGTACGAATTGTTGCCTGCAGATGACGCCTAATTCCAAAGAACAGTCTCAAAGCTCATGAAAACTTCAATCGTCTCAATAAAGTCATTGCCTAATTCATTTGTAATCACAATTCATTCGATTCCAAGCGAAAATAAGAAGAAACAGATTTAATTTTGCTTTTACCATAATAGATGGCGCTGGTTTACGTCAATAGGACGAATTATTGCCCGTAGATGGCGCTAGATGCAAAGATCGATCTCGAAACTCATAAAAACTTTAACTGTCTTCATAAAATCATCTTCTGATTGTATTGTAATCACAATTCATTCGGTTTTAAGTAAAAATTAGTAGAAACAGACTTAATTTAAATGTTTACCGCGGTAGATGGCGCTGGTTTAGGTTAATAGGACGAATTATTGCCCGCAAATGGCGCTAGATGCAAAAAAACGGTCTCGAAACTCGTAAAAACTTTAGCTGTCTTCATAAAATCATCTTCTGATCGAATTGTAATCACAATTCATTCGGTTTTAAGCAAAAACAAGCAGAAACAGATTTCATTTAATTTTTACCACGACAGATGGCGCTGGTTTGACACTAAACGCGAAGATCGATCTCGAAACTCGCAAAAACGCCAATCGCCTCGACGGAATCGTCGCCGAATTGTTTTGACTGCAATCTGTTTTGCGTCGTCTAGCCGCGCGCCGAGCGACAAATCGGCGAGTCGGCAAAACGACGAATTCGATAATCGCTCGTCGCAAAAACTCGTAAAGAATGGTTATTGATTGCGCTCGTAAACACATTAGAGGAGCGGAATGCCATGCAAAAGTCTCCTGAAGGTCAAGGACGCGCGCGCGCGCGCACCGCCGCGGCGAACCCGCGACGAGCGTCTCTCGATTTCTGCGTCTCTTCGACGCGGCGAAAAACGCGCCGCGAAGAGCGCGCATGTCGGCCGGCAACGTTTCGTTTTCAGCCGTTTTTATTTAGTTACGCACTTAATGAAACGCCGGAGATCGAGACGATAAACCGCTTGCATAATCCGCGCAGCGATCGGACGCGGCGCGTTCTTAAGACGCGTCGCATTGCGCAAGTGACGATGCGTCGCGTTGCGCAATCGCGGATTCGCTTCGACTTTGGGCGGCGAGGTTCGGCGCGCGAAAATCACGTCGCTGATCGATTCGACGGCGTCCGGCATGCGATTAGGCGTCGAGCGATGCTAATGAGCGCGATCGGAGCGGTGAAATACCAACGCGCGGCGACAATTAGAAAAATGCGCGCTCGGTTAATGTCGACCGTCCGCCGATATTAATTGCGCGCGTGCGCGGCGCAATTAATGCGCTTGCCGCATCGCATTAGCATAAAATATTGCGGCGCGCACGAAAGTGTATGATGGAGATGGGCGACGAACGCGACGCGGTTGCCATGGCAACGCGACGTTATCTCGGTTGTCGTCGCTGGTCGAGCTGAAACTTCGCACGTTCGTCGTCGACGACTTCGGGAGGAATATTTCGCGCGCAGATGTTTTGCTTGCGCTAGGACGAACGTTTGTGTGTGGTAGTGGCGAAGATAAAAACGTAAACAAACGTCGCGCGCGACGAAAACAATTCTTGTTCGAGTTGGTGCAGCCGGAGACATCTAGCGGTAGGAAACGGAAGCAGACGTTTCATATAAATGAATAATATTTATTGCAGTCATACTCTTTAAACTATTGCCAAACGCGTTGTCGTAAAAAATAATTCTTATATGAATGATTTTAATAGTTTTTATTTAAATTATTAATTAAATATAAAGTGAAAAAAATTGTCGACTTTGCGTGCCGCTTTAACGCACTTCCCTTAAAAATTCCATCATAACTGTTAGTACAATATAAAGAACAACTCTTTAGCTTCGCAATGAAGTAATAATCGTCAAGTTGTCGCACCTAGGGCAATATTTACAGCCAATTTTGCACAGCAAGTTTTTGAAAAGCTCTAAAATGGATATTTTTTGAGGACCATTTTGACTCACTTCTGGTAAAAGTTCGAACATAAATCGCGCCAGAGTTGATAGGCCAACTCTTCTGCTACGAAAATAAATGAAAATCGTAAAGCTAACATTTCTAAAACGCTTGGTACAGCTGTTTTTGCAAGACATGTTTCGGAAAAGTGCAACAATTGGGCTACTTCAGGGGTTATTTTGACCCACTTCTGGTAGAAATACAAGGATCAGTGGTAACAAATTAAAAGAACAACTCTTTCCTTACGAAATGAAGTGATAATCGCGAAGATATCTTCACTAGAGCGACAGCTGCAGCTCATTTTGCAAGGCAAGTTATGAAAAAATTTGGAAACTTTAAGCGCTATTTTGAGGCACTTCCGGTAAAATTGAATCGAGAAGAGATACTAAAATCGAAAGAGCAGTTTCTTCCCTATGATATGAAGTAAAAATCGTGAGGATGTGATACCCAGAACGAAAGTTATAATAAATTTCATTCTGCCTTGTTTTCCTCCATGCCACAACAAATTGAACTGGTTTTAGTATCCCTAGCGACATCTTGTTGCATTTCACTAAAGTTCCGCTCGTTTTATTTAAACTTTCTACTAAATTACAGTTCAAACTTGCAGCTATCTTCTTACCACTTCATACACCAATTAATTTAACTAATTTGACCGTTTTGCATAAAATTAATTCGTATAATTCTGTTAGGAAAGCAATTATTTGAAAACCAATAAATTAACGCAACCCCGACAAGTTTTTAATTAACCGAATTAATAGAATGTTTAAAAAATACTTAAGCAATGAATACAAATAAGTATACAACGCAATTATTCAATTTGCGCTTGTGAAACTTGCATAAATAACGCGTCATTATTTACTACTCATCGTTCCTCGCTTTCCGAGCCATCAACCTTTCGTCTAATTATTTGTTTATGTTTCTATATAATAATATTTTCTTGCGTTTGTTTTCTCTCGATGTTTTCGCATGGAATTTTTTTCTTCGGGCTATCGAGAACTTCTTCAATCTGGGTAAATGAAATGAAAGTGGCAGCGCATTTTAATTGCTCTTCGGCGCATCGAATGCGTCCCTGATTGCCATCGATTGCGTTCAGATGCATCCAGAGGCTTCGCGGGTCTTCGTCGAGAGCGTCTGCGATTGCCACTAACGCCATTTGGCCGCAGAGTGAGAGAACTCGCGCGAATTATTATTAGAAATTGATAGGCCGACTTCATCGAGCCGAGTTCAACCAGCCTTGACGCTTCACCAAATTAGCCTCTTGGCAGTTAACAACAGATGAACGACGAATCATTTTTAGGTTGCTTCGACTTCTTCTCACTTATTTTCGTTGTTTATTATTATGTTAGCTTCAAGTTAATTTGTTGCAAGTTGTACAAGTTTACAAGGTGCGCTTTCAGGTTTGCTTTCACTGTCAGTGTCATTGCCAAGCGCCACCTGACGATAATTTAGTGCTCATGCAGTGCGGACGTCCGAAAACAATAAATTTTAATGATTTGTCATAATACATTAAATTTTATGAGGAGATTGCGCTGTGAAACATCAATAAAGAGCAAACATTTCTTTTAAAACTTATTTAGATGAAAATATGATAGTTTTGGTTAGTTTTGTTCCTGGCCGTTAGATGGCACCGCTTTTAGACAATTTAGAGTAGTTACAGGTTTGGTCGCTAGGTGGCGGTTGATATTACGAAAAATTTCGTTGGAAAAATTGTTGCTAGATCGGTTTTCGACTAGATCTTCTTTCAACGCTTATTTGGATGAAAATAAGATAGTTTTGGTTAGTTTTGTTCCTGGCCGTTAGATGGCGCCGCTTTTAGACAATTTAGAGTCGTTTCAGGTTTGGTCGCTAGGTGGCGGTTGATATTAAGAAAATTTTCGTTGGAAAAATTGTTGCCAGATCGATTTTCGATTAGATCCACGGAAGAAATCGTTTTTAAGTACAGTAGACGCCGCTTATAAGGAACACGCCGGGCCATTTGTACGCTATAACCGAAAACGCATAAAAGCGGCGATGACTATGTGCCAGCACCTCTTCTCCATCCTCTCCCAACAACAACAAACGCGATTAGCCCTGATAGGAGGACGTAAAGAGATAGTAAACGTAACTAATTAGTCAGAAGATTAAAAACTATAAATAGATGATGAAAAATTAATAATAATATAGAATGACCTTGAAACACATAAGAACAATAAAACATAAATAGTTTTTAAAAACACCTAACGCTAATGCAGCCGGCCGGATGCCGCACGCTGTGACGTACCGGCCGAGCACCATTTCAATGACCTTGATGCTGCATCCGGTAGCACGTGTGGACCGCACGCACGGACCAGTCCGCAGTCGATTTGGTGCACCCCCAAAATATTCAATCTGCCAATATTTATTTACCAATCGAAAGCTATATTGTTGCCGATTGCTCTTTCTTTCATTGCGATCGATCAATTGTCGCCCGAGTTATGGACGAAACAAGTTCTCAAACTTCGCAACATTTGTATCTTATAGCCGGCGACGAACGAGTGCTTGTTCCATTTATATCAACATTCAGCATTCGTTGCGTCCCGACAGATTTGCGCCACCTAACAGTCGGTCCCATGTAACCACTGAACCTTATAAGCGGCATCTACTGTATGAGGAAACGAACGCAGAAAAACGAATTAATTCCATGGCGTCCAAATTAAATTCAGCGCGCGCAAAAAATAGATATAGGCCGAGAAAGGTCAGACGCTAAATATAATTTAATTCGTCGGCTTCGCGAGGAGGATCTTGCGACATGCCCGCGACGTGTTAGGACACAACAGACTGCGAGTACACGAAATTCCTCGAGTCCGGCAACATTCTTTTTCTCCTTTCGAGTAGGGGAGACTCGGGCGAAACGAACGTCTCCTATTAGATCTGCGTCCTTCGTTGGGTTTGTGCGGTGCCGCCATCTAGCGCAAGGCACGATCAAGCTCCGATGTCGTTAATTCTTCGACTTTCTTTGCGTTTTCTTCGTCTCGTATGGCCGCGCGTGGAATATTCCTTGCGCTCGCCGCGAACGGATGTGGGACGCGACGCGCGTCCGGTCGTGATCTTGCAAATCGGGCGGCTCGACTCTCTTCGGCTCTCGATGGCTTTCGAACCTTTCGCGACATAACGCGCGCGTGTTGGGTTGCCCGCGCGGTGCGGTAATTTAACCTCGACGTCCTTCTCCTTTTACTTTCTTTTCGTTGTCTTCGCATTGGCATTCAACGTCATAATGGTAATATTTATCTGAATGAGGTGAAATTCTGAAGACGTTTCAATGCGATCTAGCAGAGCCATCTCGGAAACAATTTCTTTCATTCTAAAATGTGCGTTTTCCCAAGCGCCATCTGGCGAGTGGCCACCGAACTATTCGAAAGTAACTGCTTTTCATTGATACTGGTTAAAAGCGTTTGTGGTTGATGAAAGGGGAAGGGGGAAGAAGTAACGTAAAATTTCGGTTACAGTGAACACATTCTCACGTGTCCCTTATAAGCGGCATTTATTGTATTTTGTTTTAGTTTCGTGGTTTTTAATTCAAATCTGCGATTTCGATGATGGAAAAGTTACGGTCGATAAATCTGCGTCTGTCAACGCGCCTCGCTCGAGCTTTTTACGTTTCACTCGATCTCTTCGCCGCGTAATTAGTTTAATGAATGATGAGAGTGACGCGCGACATCGGCGACACGGTTTCGCAATGTTAACAAAGCACGCACAATGAGCAGGAGGAAGTGCGCACTGCGTACCAGAAACGCGCGAAGACCGAAGAAAAGTAACAGACTGTTATTAAAGTGCGACTGCGCGGAGTTTTGTGGTTTTGGTGCGCTTTGGAGTGAGGCTCAACACGGAAAACCGTGATTAGGCGGTGCGTGGCTTGCGCAATTTTTTGTCGGCGCGTTAACGCGCTGTCATTTCCTATCTATTAGATCAAATTAATTGAAGTTTTTGCCGAAGTGACAACGACTTATCTGGAATTCATATCTGGCGAGGAGATGTTCGTAGTTTTTTTGGTTTTTGCGTAATAAATTATTTAACAAAGTGTGTCTGTTTGGTAGATGGCTGTTTTTAGACTTTTTGAAGGTGTATTTTGAACTCTCGCCATTTTGTTTTTAATAGATAGAATTTAATCAAAAGGATATGGGAATAAACTATAAAGTATGCTTTATTTATTTGTGTTTTGAGCGAGGAGCTATCTTTTTTAGTTTTTCCATAATCAAAGTTTAAATGTATCAAAGTTTTTAGATTTCAACATTTACAAATTCACTGATGTGCAATTTTAAACGTCGGCCATTTTGTTTCTAGTTAAGCTAAGTTCACCAAATAAAAAGCCGAATAAACTCCAATTATCTCTCTTTTACTTAGTGTTTACAGAAATTAATTAGCTGCAATATTTCTGTAGTTATTAACATTTTTACAAACTAAAATTTTCCATACTTAAAAAAATCACAGTATACAAAACTAACGAACCATTTCCTCACCGATAATTAAAACAATCAAAACTATACATAAACTAAAAGCTCTTTTAAGCCTCCATCGACTATTTCATATTTTATTTAATTGCCTTAATTAGTTTGTCTTTAATAAACGATTAAACTCGACAAATATGTTTATCCCCAATATTTCGTCCTCCAAACTAAAATGACATAACGGACCGTGCAATTACCACAATTTCGATCGGCAGCAATTGGCGTCGATTTAACGCGCGCAAATTTAACGCGGTTAAACTTGATTCGACCATGATTTAACTTCTTTGCGCACAAATCGTAATTATGAGTCGAGAGACACTTCGATAATTAGCGTGCGTTTAATTAGCTTCACCTCGTTAAACTTGAACTAACTGTACTCCTGACACTTTTATTCAAAGTCCTTAAAGTCGCGCGAATCGATTTCGTAGGCGGGAAAGTCGCAAAACTCACGTAAATCGCAAAAAGAAAAGTTTCAGTAAGATTTCAGCGACATTTTTGGCCACCATTTTGTTTGTAGTGGAGGGAATTTCACCAAATGTTTACGAAAGATTTTTGATACTATGGGAAATCTAATGGTGTTTACAGACCTTCTTTACCTTCTTTAGATTGGGCGCAATTTTGATTTAAATATTGATATCGACAATTTTCTATAAGAAGCGTTGAAATCTCCATCACTTTAAAGTTCAATAACTCGAAGACTAATCAACCAACAAAAATCATTTTTTGTCAAACATTTAAGAATAGTATTGTCTATTATTTGGTGAACGATTGAATGTCTTATCTCAATTAGAACAACTGATATAAATCAAAGTTTAAAAAAATGAAGGAAAGGAGGCATTGAAATCTCCAAGTCTTTAAAGCCGAATATCTCGAAAAGTACAAATGATAGAAGAACAATATCTCGCAGGAGGCTAAGCACTATAATAACCTATATTTTAGTAAAAATATTCCATCTCAATTGAAACAAAAGTTATCGACACTTTCCATAAAAATTATACGTAATTATACGTTCGAAGCGCCATCTATCCACTTTATAAGGTTAGAAGCGCATAACCCGTGTAAATAAAATTGCACACATTAATATCCTTTACATAACCGTACGAAATTACCGCCACAAGCGTGCGATTACAATAATAACGATAATAATCGCCGCAATCATCATCAGAATCAGTTCGACGCCTCCGAAGCATGCGATTTGCTTAAAAGTTCTATTCGATTACAATGCCTGCACGCACGTTTCTTGTTCTCGGGCCGAAGAGACTTTCGTTTTTATTGTTGCTTTCGGCCGTTGCGACCTCCGGACGAAACGAAACGCGAAATGCGCGGCGGACTTTAATTGAATTTCTCTCGGCGATTCGCGTTGTTTGTCCGTCTCGTTCGTCCGTCGCGCAACGCGCGAAGAATGCGCGCTAAAATGCGCGCAATAAAATCCGCGCGCGCGGGCCGGGAAAATAGAAAAGCTGATAAGCGCTTATCGGCGCGCAACAGATGTGGGTGCGAATGAGGCAATTGTTTGCATCACGCGGCGTAAACAAGAACGAGCGGCGCGCTTTCGGCGATGAGTCTTTTGTCGATCGTTCGTCGCATATCTCGGAAGCCGTCGGCTGCAATTTCGCCTGCAACTCGTGCAGCAAGCGACGCTTCGTTGATGTTTCGCTTCGCGCACGATCGCAGCAATCGTGCGTCGGCCATCATCCGACCGTCATCATCGCCGACCGCGCTTTTGCTATAACTTCTTCGCGCCGTTCCTTCCGCGCGCCAGTCGCCGTCCGGCTCGCGATGCGCGCGCATGTTACCGCTCTTCGGCTGCGAGACGCTTGCTTAAACTTCGAAGCGACTTAACGAGCGAAAACTTCGCGAGGTTTTCGTTGCGTGATTAAAGCAGTCGTCGGAGTCGGAGTTGCGGAGGTTCCACGCGGAATTAATAAGGAAAAGCGTGCGGCGAAGTGTTTTGAAAAGTGCAACGATGCGCAATCGTCCGTTCGATCGCATTCCGGCCTGCTGCCGCATGGCTGTAAGTACGCGCACCTCGTGCTCTTCGATCTTCGCGAGCGCCTTCGAGCGAGAAGAAACGTGAACTCATTTTCTTTGACCCGAAAATTGCTCGAACAAAACTGCGCAAACAAGCAATTAAATCGTAATGAGCGAGGCGAGAGGAGCGAAAGAAAGCCCAGCGCAAAGAAGACAGAGGCGGATTTTATTCCCAAGTTAATTAGGGCTCAAACAATCATGTTAATTGGTTGTTTTGTTGCGTTTTAGGGTAGAAATTCGATGTGAACTTTACGCGCACGCCATTTTGTTCGCAGTCATTTGAATTGAATAAATATTTAGGCTTAAATACTTTAATGAGTGCTTAATTTAATGAAGTTTAGAGAAATTGTTTATCTCTTCGCGTTTCATAGTTATTAATGTTTAAATTGTTTACTTTAAAGAAATAATTTGAGATTTTGGAAGGAGCATATTTAAACAGTCGCCATTTTGTTTCTAGTTACTCGTCTTAAACAAAAATTTTGAAGATTATAGTACAATTCATGCTTAATTTAATGCCGTTTACTAAAATTGATTACCTTTGACAGTTTTGGTGTTATTAACTTTTAAAAATTTTATGATTTTTGGACGGGAATTATTTATGGTTTTTGTCAAGTTGAATTAAATAGAGCGCCATTTAGTTTCTAAGTGACAGAACTAAGCACAATTATGAAGTAAAAAAGTACAATAGTTGCTTGTTTAACTGAAATTCAAAAATATTGTTTATCCTTCTTAGTTTAGGAGTAATTGGTTGTTAAAAATGATCCACACATTTTTACGATAAAATTTGTGATTGAACTTTGACCGTCCGTCATTTCTTGCTGAGTTAACAGTTTTTAACCATAAAAAGATAAAACTAATCTACAATTAATCCTTTATAAGATGCAGTTTAGTCCAATAAAATATCACTTGTACTTATTGCATAATAAAATTCCAAAGTTTTCATATCAAAAATGTTACTGAAACAACAAACTACTTTTTAAACGCCCGCCATTTTGTTTCTATTACACCAAATGATATAAAAATAAAACAGAGTAAAACTACATTTCCTTCTGAATTCATCTCCGTTTGACTTAAGAAAATATCTCTACTACTTATTGGACAACAAATTCCCAAAATTTTAATGTCAAATATGTTGTCGAAATAACAAACTACTTTTTAAACACCCGCCATTTTGTTTATGTCACACCAACTATCATCAAAATAAAACAAAATGAAACTAAGTTTTTCTCCGAATTTATACCCGTTTGGTTCAATTAATTATCTCTTATAGTTTTTTTACAATTTGCAATTAAACCTTTTCTTTCTTTTTTCTTTCAGATTTGCATAGTTTTGCTTGTATTACTACAAACTGTGGCTTCGTTTCCGCAAGAAACTAACTTAACACGAGTGAAACGAGAACCTCCAGTAGTGATATACAGAGCCCCGCCTCCGAGGTACCGCCCCCGACCTAAAACAACTTATGGCGCTCCGCCAAGACCCTCGTACGGACCTCCGAAACCGATGTACGGGCCGCCCAAGCCCAAGTACGGTCCGCCATCTTACAATTACGGCGCGCCGCTGACGAGCTACACGCCCAGCACGTCGTACGGTGCCCCGCCCACCAATTACGGCCCGCCTTCGAACAGCTACGGTCCGCCGTCGACGAGTTACGGCCCGCCTCCCACCAACTACGGCCCGCCTTCCACGAATTACGGACCTCCCTCTAACAGTTACGGAGCTCCGCCCACAAATAGCTACGGACCGCCCTCGACCAATTACGGCCCGCCCTCGAATAGCTACGGAGCTCCGCCCACGAACAGTTACGGCCCGCCTTCGAACAGCTACGGACCGCCTCCCACAAACAGTTACGGCCCGCCTTCGAATAGCTACGGACCGCCCTCGACGGGCTACGGCGCTCCGCCTCCCCTCCCGACCAACAACTACGGCCCGCCCTCGTTGAACTACGGCATCCAACCCGCGCCGTACTCCCCACCGTCTCTAGACTACGGCGCGCCCGCCGGCACCCCGCCGCCAAAGTACAGCCCGCCGGACACCGGCTACGAACATCCCCACCACAACTACCACGCCAGCGGGCATCCCACCTTCCATCAGCCGACGAGCTACAGCCAGCCGGCGCCCTCCAATCCGTTCTCCTCCTTCTCGCACAGCGGCTACGAGGTGCCCTCGTTCGGCAGCCTCGTCCCCTACGACCACACCCCGCAGGTCAGCTACGGCACGCCCGGCGCGGTGACGTCGTACGGCACGCCCGTCGCGCCGGACGCCTCCGGCGCGTTCTCGCACAAGCGCGCGCAGAACGTCGACGAGTACAGCCTCGACGACTTCTTCGCCTCCTCCAGCAACACCGACAGCAAATTCGTCGTCATCGGCAAGGTGAACGGCACGCTGGTCACCAGGTTGCCCAGCAATCACAAGCGTAACCTAGACTCCACGTCGGAGGCGTCGGACGACTTCGACGCCGACCAGACGCAGAAGTCCGACGTCAATCTGGGACCAATCACGACCGTGCGAAGCGTCTCGACCGTCCTCGCCGAGCAGAAGAACGCCAAGACGGCGAAGCACAAGACGACGGCGAAACGTAACCTCAACTCGCAGCCGCGCAGACAGAAGGAGCAGAAGGCGCGACCCCCGAGCAGCGACAGCTTCGCGCGCGGCGTCAGCGCCCTCACGTCGATCGGCCTCAAGCACTACTCGCAAGCGGCCTAACCTTACTTAACCTAACCCAATCCTAACCCTGCGAAATTTCCAAGCCATGTCGGGTTGCCCACAACCAAAGATTACGAGAGTAAATTAAGCGCGTCGCGAGCATATCTTATCGTCAAAATGTTTTTATTAATCTTCGTATTTTACGATACATGAATATCATAACCTTCTTTGTATATATTATATAAATTATGTAAAGCCTTTGTATATATTTACGGCAATAAATTTTATGCCACGTAATCGTCAATTGTGTCGATTAAAGATGGCGACGTGCGGGCGCCGCGCGGAGAAAGTGAAAGGTTAAGTCGGCCGTGCGTTAAATAAACGCAAAGCGCAAATCTTTTGTAACGCGGCGCGTTTCGCGCTGCGGGCATCTCGGGAAAGGCTTTCGCGCTCTTTTCCCATGGGCGCACCGAAAAGATTTCGTCGCCAAAGCCGTCTCGTAACGCAATTAGTTTTATTGTGCGCGCTAAAACGCGTCGCGCTTTTAATTCTGACATCGTTCGCAATGGGTATAATTAAGTGTTTGCGTGCTTCGGTACGTTTTTATGTAGCTTTTTAGAGTTTAATTGGTCTTTGTGTTGAAATATCGTCTGACAATTGGTGTGGGATAATATTTTACGTACTTTGGCGTTTGTTCCACTTAAAAATATTCATTTATTCGGGACTTATTCCATGTTTTGTGGTTTGCGGGTTTTTGTCACACTCGGTTTTTGGCGGTTTGTTTTATTTTGGACTTTGAGTGTAGGCAACTTATTATACACATATTTATTTTTAATTTCAATTCAATTTATAGTTCAGTATCCAATGTAAAATCACGGAAAATTAATTAAATTTATTTGTAAATTAGTGAGTGTCACGTGAAGACGGTTTCTATTAATTTTTGTCGATTTAAAATCAAATTTCACACTTCGGTCGCCTTGAACTTTGACTATAGGCAACCCATTAATTTTCAATTGTTCAAACTTTTTCCAAATAACTTTAACACGACTTTGCAACACTAAAATTAAGGTAAATTAATATAATCAATTTCTATCTCCATAAGTCTCACTTGCAGATTGATTTGTTTAACGTTTTCATCGATTCAAATTCGAATCTGACACTTGCGACGCTCGCCGATGGTTTGTTTTCATCGGAGCTGTCAAATGTCATCTGCATCGCCACTCGCTCGCTGGGCACGTCAGTTTCCAGGATGCACGAGCCGCCCTCGAGGGTCTCGCACCGACTCGCATCGTCCTCCGGCGCCGTGGCCCCCGCACCGCCCCCGATCGAGCGAGAGTGATGTGCCGCGGGCCGCATTTCGCGCGCGTATCGTTGGCAAACGGTCGATCGGCGGTCTGAACGCCGTGCGAAGCGCCGCAACCCGCTGTGCCAGCTCATCACCAATTAACAACAAAATCCGAAGGAAGAACAAGGAGCCTTGCGCTGCGAAAGGGCGGCCAGCTCTGCCCCCGACACCCGCATGATGGCCTTCGACGGCAGGGAGTTGCTCATCGTGCTCCAGAACGATTTGAAGACGCTGTCATCTGAAACGAAGAAGAAATATCCTCACATCAAGGAAGTGCGTTGAAACTATCCTCACAAGGACTTGCAACTGATCCCATATTGTTTGTATGCGTTGTAGTCGTGCGAGGAGGCGATTTCCAAGCTGCGGAACAGCCAATCGACGCCGCCGACGCAAATCTACTATGTGATCAATCAGATTATTTATCCTTTAGCGCAAGGATGTGAAACCAAGGACACGAAGATAATAAAAGTAAGTTTTTGAGAGTTCTACATCTTAGGCTTGTATGAATACAGAAATATGATTTAATGGTGGCGTTTTTAGTGTTGTTTGCAAATAATGCAAAGATTGATAACTCAGCAAGTCCTTGATGCAAAGGGCGCGCGTTTCATCACCGACGCCTTGTGGAATTTAATGGAGGCGGGCATTGAGGAGGTGAAAATCCTGCAATCGGTTACCCTGTTGCTAACAACAAACTCTGTGGTTCACGGGGATACTTTGGCAAAGGTAGGCAACCAAATGTACACGATATTTACTGCGTTTGACAGCCACACATGGTAAGTAGGGGAGAATGTCCATGGTGACATTTGAACTTGCCCCAAAACACTATTTGTGAATGTTTTGCGAGATTTTGTAGAAAGTAGGGGAGACTTGTCCAAAGTGACATATGTCATTTTTAACCAATACATCCAAAATGACCAAAAATATTTTTTCTAGGCGTTTCACAAGATTTTAGAAAAGTAGGGGAAGCATGTCCAAAGTGACATATGCCACTTTTATCAGAAACACACCCCAATTGGCCCAAAACACATTTTCTGTGCATTTCACAAAATTTACCAAAAGTAGGAGAGACATGTCCAAAGTGGCATAGGTAATTTTTTAATCAATACATCCAAAATGACAAAAAATCATTTTCTGTGCGAGATTTTACAGAAGCTAGGGGATGCATTTTTATCAAAGACCCACCTAAAATGATCAAAAACACATTCCTATAAGATTTTGCCTAATAGGGGAAACATTCCCAAAGTGACATAGGACATTCTCCGGGGAAATCGTTACAGGCAATCCTGACGCGTTTCAGACATTGGTCCTGTGCTTCCGCCTGCACTTCGCCAAGAACCACACGATAATCAACACGGCGGGAGCGACGGTCCGACAACTGGTCTCGCTGGTTTTCGAGCGCGTGGTCGCCGAGGACGAGACGCTCGAGAAAGAGGCGCCCGGCCAGCGCGAGCCGCGCCAGGTCAACCTGGAGGAGCTGAAGGTGCCCGGCGGCAGCGCGCCCAAAGGCCTGCCGCCGTGCGCGGGCGACGCCTTCCTCCTCTTCCAGGACCTCGTGCAGCTGGTCAACGCCGACCAGCCGTACTGGCTGCAGGGCATGACCGAGATGACGCGCACCTTCGGCCTGGAGCTGCTCGAGTCCGTGCTCACGCAGTTCTCGGACGTGTTCTACAAGAACGCCGAGTTCAGCTTCCTGCTCAAGGAGCGCGTGTGCGCGCTGGTCATCAAGCTCTTCTCGCCGAACATCAAGTATCGCAGCACGATCCCCGCCAGCGTCCAGCAGGCGACCTCCTTCGACAAGCCCTACTTTCCGATCAGCATGCGCCTGCTGCGCGTCGTCTCCATCCTCATACAGAAGTACCACGTGCTGCTGATCACCGAGTGCGAGATCTTCCTCTCGCTGATCGTCAAGTTCCTCGATCCGGACAAGCCGAGCTGGCAGCGGGCGCTCGCGCTCGAGGTGCTGCACAAGATGACCATCCAGCCGGCGCTGCTGAACTCCTTCTGCGAGTTCTACGACTTGAAGACGCACACGACGAGCATCTTCAAGGACATCGTCAATTCCATGGGGGCGTACGTCCAGTCGCTCTTCGTCAATCAGCAGTTGCAAGTTGGAAGTAAGTTTAGGTTTTTTCGAGTATTTTTTCGTGATATTAATATGCTTTGGCGTTTTAGTGGCGATGGGGGCGGGGCAAAACCAACCCTACGGCGCCAATAACACCCCGCCCAGTGCTTCGCAGGCCGGATTCATTTCCAGGGGCATTTGGTTGCCGCTGTATGCAGTGTTTCCAACTGGACAAGCAAAGAGCACCTAGTAAGTCCTTCTTTGACTTTGAGAGTCAATAACTTTTGAATCTTCTAAGATTTTTTCGGTTTTCCTTCAACACGTTGTAAAGCATACAGACATATTTAATTTGCACCATAACTTGTTCAGTTGTTCATAATTTTCAATGATTTATTCGGAAAATTGTGAAAGTAATCAGTCGCGCCTATTTTTAGTAATATTTTATTTAAATTTGATCTTTACAGTGCCACAATTTATTAACTATTGACATTCATGGCATGATATTGTTGATAATTGATGGAAAATTTAATTGGCTTTAATTTAAGACCAAAATTAACCATTTCCGCCCAGTAGAATCAACAGAAGTTGTGATTTTTCTAGAATATGTCGCAAAATGTACTTGCAAAGTTTTCTAAGGCGATTGCACGATTTTATTTGGTCGTAACGTTCGAAGTTTAAGAGATTCCTCGCTAAACTTCTTACCATTTCTCAGAGTATTAAATTCCCCTTAATTTCACATCAAATTTGTTATGGTTTCATAGTTTTCGTTGTGACTTTATTGTAAAAAATCGCGAAAAATCAGTCGCAATTTAATTTTCTTAGAATTCCCAACTTTAAAGCTCTATAACTGATGAAGTATTTAATTTTCTGGCTCTGATTTGATTTTAATTGATAGAGAATTTAATTGACTTTATTTTAAGACCAAAACAAACAATTTCCCCCAAGTGACACCCCCCTAAAACGTTGATTTTTCGAAAGCTTGGAGTTACTCGACAAGACTGAACCGCCATTGATCCCCGACGGCTACGGCATCTCCGTCGCCTACGCCTGCCTGCTCGAGATCATCCGCTCGCTGCAGATCAGCATCGGCCCCACCCATCCGGAGGAACCGCCCGAGGGCGTGGCGCCCGAAGACATGCCCTCGCGAGACCTCTGCGCGCCCGCCAACAGGGACCTCCACTGTCAGCTGATCAAGTCCAGCTGGTGCGGCCTGCTCGCCGCGCTCAGCCCGCTGATGGACGCCAGCACCGACGAGGGCGTCACCGAGCGCATCCTCAAGAGCATGCAGACCTTCGCGGCGCTCTGCGGCTCGTTGGAGCTGCACGTGCCGCGGGACGCGTTCATCACGGCCATCTGCAAGTCCTCGCTGCCGCCGCATTACGCGATCACCGTCCTGAACACCGTCACGCCCGGCGCGTCGCTGCGCACGACCGCGATCGACAGCGTGGCGGCCTGCCAGGGCCAGAACGACGACTATCGCCAGCAGCAGCAAATCGTCGCCGTGGGCACCCCGCTGCCGACGTCCTCCGTGCCGGCCGGCACGCCCCAGGGGCCCGTGATGCTCACCGCCAAAAATCTGCAGAGCATGCGCACGCTGCTCTCGCTCGCGCATTGCCACGGCAGCATCCTCGGCTCCTCCTGGCATCTCGTCCTCACCACGCTGCAGCACTTGGTCTGGATCCTCGGACTGAAGCCTTCCACGGGCGGCAGCCTCAAGGCGGGCA
Organism: Ecitodaemon sp. MM-2014; assembly: GCA_030557295.1. Taxonomy (NCBI): domain Eukaryota; kingdom Metazoa; phylum Arthropoda; class Insecta; order Coleoptera; family Staphylinidae; genus Ecitodaemon; species Ecitodaemon sp. MM-2014. The sequence goes on along the minus strand of JARRAA010023837.1, from coordinate 48,160 downwards.
GGGTGAACGACAACAACTCGATCATCACCACGTCGGTGATGGCCGATCTGCCGGTGCTGTCCACCATGCTGAGCAGGCTCTTCGAGTCCAGCCAGTATCTGGACGACGTCGCCCTCCATCACCTCATCAACGCGCTGTGCAAGCTCTCGCAGGAGGCCATGGAGCTGGCGTACAACAATCGGGAGCCGTCGCTCTTCGCCGTCGCGAAGCTGCTGGAGACGGGCATCGTCAACATGAGCAGGATCGAGGTCCTCTGGCGCCCGCTGACGAATCACCTGCTGGAGGTGTGCCGGCATCCGCACATGCGGATGCGCGAGTGGGGCGTCGAGGCGATCACGTATCTGGTCAAGGCGGCGCTGCTGTACAAGCACGAGGTGCCGCTCAAAGAGAACCAGAAGCTGCAGACGCTGCTGCTGGGCCCGCTGAGCGAGCTGTCGTCGGTGCCGCACGGCGACGTGCGCTCCAGGCAGCTGGACTGCGTCCTGGAGATCCTGCACGGCAGCGGCGAGACGCTGAAGCACGGCTGGCCGCTGGTCATCGGGATCATCGGGGCTGTCAGTGAACATCACGGGTAGGCCCTTCGTTCCGGCCAGTTTCGAAGATAAATTCTCATTCTGACCTGCTTTAGGGAGGCGTTGATTCGGCTGGCGTTCCAATGCCTTCAGCTGGTCATCACGGATTTCCTTCCGGTGATGCCCTGGAGGTGTCTGCCGCTGTGCGTCGACACCGTCGCCAAGTTCGGATCGCAGACGCAGGAGTTGAACATCTCCCTCACCGCCGTCGGTCTGATGGTAGGTCGCTAACCTCTAATCGGAAGCAAAGTCCAATGTCCAAATGTCTCGTTCCAGTGGAACATCTCTGACTATTTCCATCAGTACCAGCCCAAGCTGAGCGTGATCCTCAGCGAGGACGCGAACGTCTTCCCCGAATTCCCCGGCATCGTCAACATGCCCAACTGTGATAAGCTCTGGATGTGTCTGTACAGCCGGCTGGGCGACCTCTGCGTCGACTGCCGCCCGGCCGTGCGCAAGTCCGCCAGCCAGACGCTCTTCTCGACGATATCCGCCCACGGCGCCCTCCTGAAGCAGTCCACCTGGCAGGCGGTCATCTGGCAGGTGCTCTTCCCGCTCCTCGACAGGGTGCACCATCACTCGCGCTCGGCCAGCTCGGAGAAGGTGGACACGGGCGTGAACATCCTGATACACCACACGCGCAACACGGCGCAGAAGCAGTGGGCCGAGACGCAGGTGCTCACCCTCTCGGGGGTGGCGCGCGTGTTTAACATCAAGCGGCAGATGCTGCAGGCGCTCGGCGACTTTCCTCGCGCGTGGTCGGTGCTGCTGAACTTCATCGAGATATCCGCGCTGGCGAAGAACAACGAGGTGTCCATCGCCGCCCTGAAGTCCTTCCAGGAGATACTGTACTTCAGCAAGGGTCAAGAAGCCGATCAGGTCGCCGGCGGCGTGGAGGACAAAGAGATCTGGACGAACGCGTGGAAGGTGTGGGTGAAGATCGGCACGGAAATCACGGTGCCGCTCGTCGAAAGCGGCGAGACCCCCGCCGAGGAGCTGTACCTGCCCAGCCAGGGTTTCCTCACCGCGCTGGTGCAAATCTTCCCGCACGTTTTCCACCACGTCAAGCACGCGTTCACCGTGCAGGACTTGGACAGCCTCTGCGCGGTGCTCACGAACGCCGTGAGCGTGCCCATCTTCGGGGAGACCAGCCAGTACATCCTCGTGCAGTCCAACGAGCTGAACCTGCACGACGGCGCGCTGCACGCCATCGAGCTGGTGCAGAAGGAGGCAATAGGCAGGAAGCAGAATCGCATGCTGCCCGGCATCTTCGGGCAGCTGCTGACGTTCAGCAAGTTCAGCTGCAACCCCCCCACGCAGATGAAGAACGAACGCGTCGCCGTGGAGTGGTTCACCGTGAACTACATCCCCTTCGGCGAGAAGGCGCTGTCGACCGTCGTCAATCTGTACGAGGCGACCGCCGACAACGAGGAGGTCATCGAGAACGACGTCCTCACGGACATCATCAAGGCGCTGCACCTCCCCTTGTCGCTGAAGTACGCGTGCCCCTCTAACAGCACCTGGAAGCTCGCCGCGAACAGCTTCATCGTCATCCTCAAGGTCGGGCTGCCCGTCGTGCGGACGCTCAAGAACGCGAACAACAACGCGATGTGGGATCAGCTCGCGCTCACCCTCAACGAGTACCTCTTTCCCAAGACGTGAGTTTCGCCCCCCACAAAACTCGCATTGCGTGTGCTTTGCCCCCCGTCCCAACGACGTGTTTCGTGTCTTCAGGTGCATGCCCCCCGACAGGGGCTTGGACGAGATCGTCTCCGACGAAGCGACCGACTGTCAGATCATCGAAATCCTGCGCACGCAGGTGCTACCCTACTCCAGCTGCATTCCCAAAGAGTTCGTCCTCAAGGTGGTCGTGCTCCTCAATCGGGGCTCCATCCATTCGGCGACCAACGCCAACATGGACTCGGAGACCGAGCTCGCCCTTCGCGAGGAGTTCGCGAAGACCTGTTTCGAAACGCTGTTGCAGTTCTCCCTCGTCGACGGCGAGGTGCACCCGCAGATCTTCAACCACGCCGAGGGGCAGGACGAGGGCGGGCTGGCGGGACGGTTGGCCGTGACCGCCCTGCTGCACCGGTTCCAGGAGGTCTTGAAGAAGTACATCGAGGACGAGAAGACCAGCGGGAAGTGCCCCCTGCCGAGGTAATTGTTAGGCGGTTTCGCGAGGTTGCGGTTGCGGGCTAACTGTTCTTCGTGCAGAGGGTGTTGTCTAACCAAGCCTGGGCCGGTTAGTAATGCGATATTTTTTGGTTATGTTGCCCTGTTTCAGGTATAGGCTTTCGGAGATATCGTTCGTGCTGAAGGCCATCACCACCGTGATCGTTTCGATGAAGAAGTCTACGCAGACCCTGGGTGAGTTTGAGTTTATGGTTGTATAGATGCGTTTGGGGAAGTCCGATCCTATATATGGAAATGTTTAGAAGACAGCGCAGCTTGGGAGCAACTGATATCGCTGTATCCCTACCTCGTCGAGTGCACGACGACGTCCTCGACGCAAGTGTCGCGCCCGCTGCGCGAGGCCCTGCTACAATTCTGTGATCTTTTGAAGCCCCCCGGGCAGACGCTGAAGATCACCAACGGGAACGCCTGAGGTCCCGGAGAGTTTGCTACTACCTATTGCTCTTAACTTTTGATAGGATTAACCCTCCACCGCCCTCCCCCCATCCCCGAGTATATTTGTTGTTCATTGCTTCATCCTCGACACCACCTCCACGCGCACACCTCGTAACTCGATTGCTAATCACTTGTGATACCTTACCGGACGCATGATCAGTAATAGCCGCCGCCCCACATAACGAGGAAGTATAACGTCAAGCATCGTTTTTAGTCATTTGTTATTATTATTATTAATATGAATAAATATTGAGTTTAGATTATGCGCGGTCGTCGTATAAAATTGTTGGTAGACTTAGAGTAATCAGTAGGGAGGGGAGGGGGTTGCGTGATGTAGGGTTATGACTCGTCCGGGTGCAGATAGTGTGAGAATAGGTCGACGGCTTCGCGCTCCTCGGAGGTCCACAGGACGTACGAGATCTTGCCGAGCGTCGCCTCGTCCGGCTTGCTCTGTATCCACTCCAGGAGGCATTGGTAGATCACCTCGCGTGTGCCCCCGTGCGCGTGATGGTCGGCGTGGAAGTGGTCGATGCGCCCGTCGGAGAAGCCCAGCTTGCGCGCCATCAGCTTCCAGTGCGACGGGGAGACGTGGCCGGAGAGGAAGATCAGGTGGTCGCGAACGACCGGATCGGCGGAGGCGAGCAGCTTGCGGATTTTGGGCGTCTCGTGATACGTGACGGGCGCCTCCTTGGGCTGGGGGCTGCCCACGTTTATCGTGTACGACATGGAGGAGCCGATGTGGACGTCCTTGGAGTTGTTGATGTATATGACTTTATCGCATTCTGTAATGTTCGACAAGAGAAGGTTTGAGGTTACGCTTTGTTTTGTTTGGAGCGCGAGGTGAGGTCGTACTGGTTTTCGTCTTTCGAAAATGATGCCGGTGCCTCCCGCCGATGGGGAAGCCTGGTGTGCCGGGCGGAGTGTGGGCTTTCCCCTCGTCGTCCACCTCCTCCAGTCGCGCCGTCGCTTGTTTCTCTTTGCGCGGCGGCGGCAGGATCACCTCCGGGTCGTCACGAGGCGGGTTCGGGTACGCGTCCGTTGTGAGATCACTGTCCATCGTCGGGAGCACTTTCTTCGTTTGTTGCTGATTATCAGCACAATCGGGCCGTGCAGAATATTTGTTTTCGTCACTTGGCACTAGCCCGTTCTCCGTAATCAGCTGGGTCGTTCGGCGCGCGATAGCGGGAATGAATAATCAGAATTTTGAGGCGCGCGTTTTGTCTACCGCTGGCGACGACCTTGTGCTGCATGCGGCTCCGACGGTGCGCGGGACGGGTTTACGCGTACGGAGTGTGCTCGTTACGTCAGTACTGTCAGTAGCAATTGTGGCAGGAGTGCGGGCAGTACCGAGTGTGAGAGCAGTTAGTCGGTTGATGAGTCAAACTGGTTAATCCCGACGATTTACCAACTTCGGACGCCATTATAGATACTTCCGGGGGATACCACAACTACATTTGTAGTTCTGGTCGACGGAGCAACTCTTAGACTGTGAATCACAGTTCAAATCATCCCTCCAGCCCCTTTGGTGTTGAAATTATAACCGATTTTTTAAATATTACTTTGCTCTACTTCCATATGTTGCGACTTGATTAACTTTAGACGCCATTTTGAGGTGCTTTCCAGAGGTCAACTGCTGGTTGCCTAGCACCAATCGACGAAGGCACTCTTTAATTAGAAAACTCTGCTTAAATCATTCCTCTATCCCTCGTAGTTTTGTAATTAATTCTAATAAGTGTTTAGTTTGATTTTCAAATTTTTCGTTCATCAAGTTTGGAGGCCATTTTTAGACATTTGCGGCAACTTTAAGGCACTAAAGCAAGCCCAGATAGGTGGAGCACTTCACCCTTATAACCCTTCCAGTTTAGGAATTATATCAAAATTTACCTTAATTTTCAATTTTCGAAAATTTCTTAACTTTGAATGTCATTTCAGGACATTTGCGACAACTTTAAGGCACTAAATCAAAGCTATAAAGATGGAGCACTTCCTAAACTGCAAAACTCACTTGAAATTACCCTTCTAACCCTTCCACAAAATTTGTGATAATTGCTCTACACACGTCTTAGTTTTAATTTTTCAAGGAATTTTCAACTTTGACCGCCATTTTAAGATATTTGCGGCAACTTTGAGACACTAAATTAAGTACGGATAGGTGGAGCACTTCCTAAGCTACAAAACTCACTTTAAATCACCCTTCTAACCCTTCCAGTATAGGAATGACATCAAAATTTGTGATAATTGCTCTGTAAACCTCTTAATTTTCAATTTTCGAGGATTTGTCAACTTTGACCGCAATTTTAAGACATCTGCAAAGTATTCTAGACACCAAACGAAGCCCAGATAGATGGCGGAGCCCTTATAGTAAACACCAAAGTTTCAATCACCCCTTCAACCACCTTAGTTCGGAAAATATAGCAATTTTTCAAAAATGTATTTTCGTCGCGTCAATTCCTATGAAATTTATTCCTCCTAGTTTCTCCTCATTTCCACACTCCGCCGCCCCCTCCCCCCATGCTTTACTGCGTCTCGCGTCGTCCTCGTGCCGTCCATAGATAAAGTCGTGTATGCATCGGCGAATCAGAAATTAGGAAGCAAACGCTAGCGAAGATCTAAAAATAGCGTCGCGAGAATTCAATAATAAACCAATCAACCGCTCTCTAGCAGGCGATAAATCGACTCTTTTCCGTGTTTGTCGCGCGCGAAGTAATCGAATCGCTCATAAATTTGTTTCCAAAATAAGGCTTTTCGCGCGAGGCGACGTTTTCACGTCGAGCGTGAAATAAAAGCGAAACGTTCCTCGTCGATGTGCTCCGGGAGGTCGCCGAACGTCGCATTCGCACGTTTTCGTTTTCACGCGGCGGCGAGCGTCGAATTCTGTTATTTCGTCTCGCCGACTCGACGCAAAATCGAATTAACATGGTCCGAAGCACCCGGATAGCTGAGGGATGCTTAGAAGATGCTCGTTCGAGGTTCAAGTCACTTTGGCACTGGTTTTCGGGCAGTTCTTATTATTATTATCAACACGTGCAAAAACTGTGTCTCCTGGATGATCATTCTCTGTCCAACAAAAGGAAGATCATAGAAATCCATCAATAAATACAAAAATTACCGGGCGCTTGCAAACTAAATGCAATTTGGGTTGCCTAGGTTAAACCCGCGCGCGGGAATAAAACGCCGCCGGTTTACTTAAAACACATTTATTATACGCCTATTCGTAACCCTTATCGTCATATATTTCTCAAGATTCGCAAACTGCTTATATAATTCTATCGTAAAAATCTGTTTCGCCATTTTGTTATTAGGTCGTCGCGCTGGTTGCCGTTCGGCGCGCTCTCGGATCGACAGACAGTGCCGGCTACACGTTCACGGGCGTCGCTGACGCCGAACGGAACGCTGCATCGCCTCCTCTAATTCACTGATACCGAACGAAAGAAGGACTCGGGTGCTTGTCCTTACGATACAAATCGACGCAAATCAACGATGATAATAAAATCCAGGACGCGGAGGAAGGTTTCACGCTAAGTGGTAATATATTGTTTTGTCTTATCCTGCTTCTCCGTCGTTATAAATATATCCGCCGCTAATCGCCACCTTTGCGAATCTCCCATATATATATATGGATCTTTAGAGTAGAATAATTTCCCGTTTTTTGTCTGGTGCGACACGCTACGCGAAGAAATCAATGCAACAATCGTAAAATTCAATCCGCGATGAGGGACGATGAGAGAGAACGTAAACATAACATCGATGACGCTCATCGTCGCACAAACACAACGTCGTGTGTATATAAAATCTGTCCGATATAAGGCCGAAACTTAGAACGAGATAAAAAAGAAAACACTTCAATCGCCTTACACACGAATTATAGTTACACATGTATCATGATGGCGGATAGACGAGAGTACACCAAGTACACACGGTGGATTATATGGTTGCGGGCGTGGGCTGGTGGTATGGTGTATGGTGTGTGGCCGGGCGGAGACGCGCACGCGCGTCGTATCAGTTCTTGTTCGACGCGAACGCCGCGAGGGGGAGTTCGCGATGCGAACGTGTCGTGATCGTCAGTGTTGAGTACTACGCCACCCTGCATAAGCGTCGTTTTGATTATCTATCTGGCCGGCGCCTCGGGGCCTGATGTGTGCGCGTGTGTATGGTGTGGTTGTATATAAAATTCGGTTAAAATTGACTAAAGCTACTCGCTACGCGCGACGGCGGAAGGTGGATGGGTCGAGGAGAGGGGTGGGTGGCGGCGCGAAGGTCCGGGATACGTTTCGGGCGCGCTTACGAGTCCTCGCCGTCCTCGCGGAAGAGATAGGTGGACCAGTAGATGACGTTGAAGAGGGCGAAGACCAGCGGGAAGGTGATGCGCGAGATGACGTCGATGCGCTTCGAGCGCGTGGGGAACTTCGAGAGCCACGTGCGGCAGCAGTTGGGGCGCGCCGGCTGCATGTGGATCTCGCACTGGCGCGCCTTCTCCAAGCTCATCGGGTCGGCCGGATGGCGCACCAAGGGTTTCTAACCGGCAGACAACAGAAACAAGTGAGTGCGGGGATCGTACGCGGCGCGAGGCCAACGCACCATCGCGAAGGTGGCGTTGCTGTCGGTGTCCAGGAGGTCTGACGTGGCGTCCATCGACGCGGCGTGCTCCAGCTCGCATTGCCGACGCTGCTTCTTCATGTTCTCCCTGTGCATGTCCGACCGGGAGGCGTAGTTCACCAGCGCGAACTCCAGCAGCGCGCCGAAGACGAACGTCAGGCACACGCCCGTCCACACGTCGATCGCCTTCGTGTACGACACGGGGGGGAGCGACGCGTTGATGCCGGACGTCTGGGTGGCCATGGTGAGCAGCGTTGTCACGCCTAAACAAAAGACGAACGCCATCGTTAGTTTCCAGAAGGTTCCACGTCACATCCGCGACATACCCAGCGAGACGCGCGCAGGCACAGCTCCTTGATCGAGCCAGAAGGACACCCAGGACACGATGACCAACATGCAGCAGGGTATGTAGATTTGAATCAGGTAGTAGCTGAACTCTCGCTTGAAGAGCAGGTCGACTTTCAGGCAACTGTACTCGCCTGAAAAGTGAGGTTAGATGCCAGATCCGAACGGTATGTCAAGGTCATGCGGATACCTGTATTGGTTTTACTGTTGCAGTAATCAGTCAGGAACTTCTCCAGGGTGAAGCGTGGTAGGTGTAAGTTTTTCACGACCTGCACCGGATCGCCCTCCTTCCAGAGGAAGACCAGATCGTCCGTGGTCCAACCGTCTGCGGAAAAACGGCGTCAGAATTGTTACCAGACTGGTGCCGGAAAGGAAAAACGCGTGGTACGTACAACTAGCCATGCGGAGTGAGCAAATCTGTCTGTCCAGCGGATAGAGCTTCAAGTTCATGGGACACGAAAGCGTCAGGGATATTCTACGACCATAGAGAGTGCCGATTAGTCTTGGCGGTGATCTCTGGGGACGGAAGTCAGGTTACCTTATACTGTATAGCACCGATCCGTACGGAAAGATGCGAATGTACACGTTGGGTAGGATGATGTTGTGGAAGTGTCCCTCCTTCTCGTTGGAGAAGAAGAGGTCGGGCATCCACACGCGATTGCCCTCGGTGAGCGTGAGATACTTGAGCCTGCCGCCGAAGTCGTTGAACTTGAGCCGCTCGTCCAGCCATTGCTCGCGAAAGGTCAGCTGCACGCTGTACTCCTGCAACCCAGCGGGCCGTGAGCGCTCCGTCCGACGCGGCGGCTCCGCGGGGAAGGTGTGTGTTATATCTTGCGGTCGCATGCGGGCGCATGCATCAACGAAAACAACGACCACGCACTCGCTAGCCAACAACGGTCGTGTGTATGTACAGCAACGGGCTACGGCTACGGCTTGCTCTGCGCTCGTGGCGGAGGGTGCGCGCGTGCTGGGGGGAAGAAAGCGGGATGGTTTCGAGGCGAGAGGTTCCTCTATCTTGCGGGCAGGGCGCACGAATATGTCGACGCATGCAAAAAACAGCTCACACCGCGTGTTAGTCGCCGGGGCTGGTGCTGGTGCCCTCATTGCAACACCTCCGCTCCGCCCCCACTTTTATTGTGCAGTTGTCGTATGAACGGTAACTTTGTAAAGTCAGTGGTGGGTTTGTCTTGAAAGAAACTCAGCATGAGATGAGGCATGAGGGTGAGAGTGGAGTGAGACGTCGCTGCGGGGTGGTCACAGCCGAATGGAGGATGAGGGTGACATCGATGCGATTAATATATGTACAACGAATGTCGGCCGCTTCGTCGCTTCGTCATCCACGCGATGGTTACGGGTTATTCGATTTATTTATATTTATGCAAATCCAATACTTGACATGACTGGCAGACCGCGGACTCACCATTTTGTAATCGTCAATTTTGCTGATCGACCGGAGAAAGAAGTTGATGAACACGATCGTCGGCCCCTCGCCTGTGTCTCGCAGGAAGGCGGAGAGATGGAAACAGAGCACGGTTAGCTAGGCCGCTAGACAGGTGGCGCCACACGGATCCCAATCACGTCTCGCATTGCGCATGCGCGCGTACACATGTAAAACAGAACTGATCGCCTGAGATGTCAGAGAGAACCGATGCAGACACACAGACAAGAGATGCTGGTTGATGCGATATATTGTCGTTTGTATATACTTTTTTTGGGTGGAAAAGACAGACACCGAAAGCACACACGTACGCCGTCCCGCCGGGAGATGAGAAGATGAGCTAGTCTACCATACCAAGTATCATTATCCAAATTTATGTATGTATAGATTTATATATATTTATATATAGAGATAGAAATGATCAATCAGTCATGGCACTACACACACTATGTTTAGAGGTATATATAAGGTAGAGTTGTATATAATATTCATAACGTATGTCATAGTCATTCCCTGCTGCCAACAGCCACTTACCATGGTCACGTCATCAATCTTTGAGATACTTCTCACAAATATGTTGACCCTGACAATAGCGGGGCCATCTGGCGAAGGTGAAAAGAACCACACATTAGTTGCACATCAATTCCGCACCGCGTCGACACCCCGGGGGTAAGTGATAGAGACGCACACAGAGAGACAGAAAAAGATTGACAGAGAGAGAGAGAGAAGGCGGATGGTTCGGAGGACGGACACGTCGATTCGTCGATTGAGAGAGGCAATGAGACTGCACCGGCACCGGCATGGGCGACGCACGCTGTTTGGCGTACGCATTCTTTTGTTTTCTTTCTTTCTGAGGTGGGGTGGGGGACGCATTCACGACACGCTAGGTCATCGTTCGCCTACGGCATCAGCTACGACACTAAGAAACCCCCCAGCGGCGAGGTTGTTCGGTTGCTCTAGGCCGACGGCTCGACCCCGGCCACTTACCATCTTGATGTCGCTTATGGTCGCAATGCTGCGCACAAAGAGATTCACTCGCACGATGGCCGGCCCATCTGCGTCGGCGGACACAAGAGGGTTACATTCAGATCAGACGGTGGCTAATAATAACGAAGGGGGCGGCTGTCTCGGCGTCGGCCGCGGACGTCCCATCGAAACGAAGGCGCGCTCCGAACGAGGAGCGCTCTGCGCACGCATTGCGGGCGGAAGGACTCACCTGTGCCGTTGACGCCGGCGGGCCGGATGCGCGCGTCGTACCGCCCGGGGCCGAGGATCTGGTCCAGGATCTCCTTCTCCTTCTCGCGGAAGTTGACTTTGACGTTCGAGCAGCTGCGCGCCGCACATCGGAAACAACTCGTGGTCAGGCGATAACTCTATCGGGGGCATGGCGTGTGGGATGCTTACAATGAGACATGGAGGACGTGCAGCACGATGACAAAGAGGGTGTGTAGCTGCATCGCGACGCGCTGCTCGTTCACCAGCACAACATTCGCTCGACCCCGCGCGCACTAGCACCTGGTGCACACTCTCGCTCGCCGCCTTCTCTCGAGGGGGTGCGCTCTCCGATTCACTGCATACCTGCCCGCGGGAGGAAACGCTGCTGCGCTGGATGGCGACGTGCACACGACGACTCGAGCGGCGCGGCGATGCGACGCTTATTGATCACGGACGGCGTGTGCGCGCGGGCGTCGCGAGCATCGTCTGCCCGGGACTTCTCCCCACCGCCGCCGCCGCCGCCGCCGTAACCCAAATGCGCGTTCGGCGGCGCGCGCGCTTCCCGCCCGCCGAGTTTAAACGCCGGCGCCTTCCTCGAAACCCCTGCGACCCCATGGGAAATCGGGCCCAACTGTTCGGACGCCTCCTGCCAATTCCTTCGCCGCCGAGGTCGAGCGGGACGCGCGAAAGGAGCGCGCAAATTGCCGCCCTCCTTGCCGCCACACCGATGACGTCAAGCGTGCCGCGTGACGTCATCCGCGACCCTTCGCGTTCCTGCGGCACGGCTCCCGACACCTGCAGGAGCGCGGGGAGGGGGAATGACGGCTTTCCAGGGCGGGCTAATCTCTCGTACCAGTCGGCGCGCTCGCCTCGGCCGAGACTCGTCACGTCAACCTCTCGACCCTTTGCGTGCGGCGCGAATCTCTTCACACTCGCGCGCAATTACTGCGAAACTAATCTCTTTATTCACGGCGCTATTTGCCCCTTCTAAGCCCTAATACAATGCGACACGATCGACGCCAACGAGATACACCAAACAAACATTTAGGTTACGCGTGCGGGTAATGTCTCTACGACGACTCCAGGTTCGCCTTGAGCTCCATCGCCAGCTTGTAGCCCAGCTCGGGGCGTCGGTCGCGCCCCTCGACCATCGCCTTCACCTGGTCGGAGTTGACGATCACGCCGTTGTTCTTCACCACGGTGTTCTTGGTCTTCTCGATGTCCAGCAGGTCCACGCCGCGGCAGCAGTCGTCCATCAGGATCGTCCGGTAGCCGATCGCCAGCGCGTCCACGGCCGTCGCGCCTGCAACAAGCGACAGCGAGACGGACTATTTCGGGCGAACTTTGGCGAGGCGACGAATCGCTCGCGACGCCGACGTACCTACGCACACGTCGGTGGCCAGGCCGCAGATATAAATATCCGTCGCGTTCTTCGTCCGCAGCTGCGCGCTGAGCGTAGTCTCGGTCAGCTTCTTGTTGTCCCAGAACACCGAGTAGGAGTCCACCTCCGGGTTGGTGCCTTTGTACACCTTGATCGCGTCGTTCAGCACCTGCAACGTGCGAGATCATCGATCGTTATCTTGTCTCTTGCTTGAACAATTGGAACGCGACTTGTCAACAGTCCCGGTTAACATCCATTAGTGACACCCTGTATCTTCTCCCAAGTCCTAAATTTTGAAAGAGTATCGAGTACGGTGCGTTCGAGTAGCCACTAGAGTGGAGTACGGCACCTTTCTGGAGTGTGGGCGATCAACAATACATTTTTTTGAACAACATTTCTTATGTTGTATTTTTATCGCCTTCATTATTCTTGATTTGAAACGTTTTGTCACGCATTATTCTCCTGCTGATTTCAGAGCCCCAGCCGATGATTAATGGTTCGACACGTGGCAACAAAGGTGACCATTAGACGTTCGATCTATAGTAGACGCCGCTTTGTATTCGCAGTCCTGATATAGCGACAGGGCATCGACCAGGAGGAACGTTGGCAACGTGCCAAGCGGAATAATCATCGGGTCTGTAAATTCTGCGCGTTCGACGATGTTTTGACGTGTCTTTCTAAGCACATTAGCGTGTTTTAGAAAACATTTCATAACAGCGTGGTCCGTAATCTTTCATAAGACTGTATGACAGAGAGAGATGTGTCTAGAGGAGAGGGAGATGGCTATTCGGCCTGTCAATCGTGACCAATGAATGCTGCGCAAATTTACAGTCCTTCGCGCCCTCTCGTGGAATATTACGAACGTTCCTGTACCTCTCACTCTATCAACGCGTGGCAGAGAGGAATAGGTCCGTGGAGATCGCATAACCGCCTGCCTACCTTAAGATCCTTGTGCAGTTCCGATCCCCACGTGTCCTGCACGCAATGCCGCGGCCACAGTCGCTGCTTCATCGGCGGCGGGCCGGCGAAGATGACCGTGTCGTAGGTCTTCGCGTTCTCCGCCGTCAGCGGGCTCGTGGCGTGCAGCTCGCGCAGCTTGATGTTGTCAATGAAGGACACGTGGTCGCTCGGGTGCCAGTCCAGCGAGAAGAAGACCGCGTCGAACTGCACCGTCTCCAGGACGCGATTGATCGGCTCGACGACGTCGAGGCCGTTCTGCTGCGCCGAGCAGTTGCTGATGTTCAGCGTGCCGGTGATGAAATCGTTTTGGACGTCCACCGCGAGGAAGACTGCTATCGGACGGACGATCTGTAGGGCAATTTGGTTACATGGGTTAACTTGATTATTTAGAAAGCGCAGGTTGCTGGGAAGATGAATCGCATGTTCCGAGCGGAGGTAATGCAATTTCCGTCGGTAATGGATGTTTGATGCATGGAAAAATAACGCTGGGTAGATTCAGACCCGTTTCCCACCCCCCCGGACGAGAACAGACTTGGTGCATGCCCTTTAGCAATCGATTTTCGGCGTTTCGCTACGGTTGGAACCACTTACGATTTTTATCCAATGGTTCCAGCAGAAGGTGAACTCTTCGGCGTCGATGAATCCGTCCCGGTTCTGGTCGAAGACGTTGAAGATCTCTTTGAGCTTCTCCTCCTCGAGGGTGTAGATACGTCCGCGGTCATTGCGGAATAGCGCGCGGGTTATTAGACGGAATTCGTCAAGGTCTAGTTTGCCATCGCTTCGTTTACATAAGAGAAGGAAAGGTTATGTATTAGAGTGGTTGACATTTGAGGTTATGATAGTTTTTATCATTTTCTTCCTCAATTCTGCTTAAATTTAGTCCTCTATCGAATGGTGAAGAGATTATCGAGATATCATTAAATTTGTAAAAGTTACGCGGTGTTTTTGAAAGAAATTTATTTTTCAAGAAATATTGTCATTCGTGACTTTGACCTTAATTTTCAGCTTGTTGGTGTTAATTAATTTCACAAAATTGGGACACGGATAATTTAAAATTTCATTCTCTATTTAACGTTTAAAATGGTTTTACCCATTATTAAGATTTGTAGAAGTTACAGGGTGTTTTGTGAAGAAAATCGCGCATAAATTTCTATGATTAAATTGTTAGGTGTAACTTTGACGTTAATTTTTAGGCAGTTGTTGTAATTATTATTCAAAATCCGAAAATACGTGTCTCCTCAAATTTAATTTTCTATCAAATGCTGAAAAGATCATAAAAATTACTCAAAATTTGCAAAAGTTACAAGGTGTTTTGTAAAGAAAATCGCGAATACATTTTGATGATTAAATGGTTAGGGTGAACTTTGACGTTAATTTTTAGGCAGTTGTTGTAATTATTATTAAAAATCTGAAAATACGTGTCTTCACAAATTTAATTTTCTATCTAATTCTGAAAAGATCATAAAAATTACTCAAATTTTGTAAAAGTTACAAGGTGTTTTATACAAAAAACCCCGAACGAAAATTACGCAGAAAATTGTTATGACAAACTTTGATGTTCATTTACTGACAGTTATTATTATTATTATTACACATTTAAAGAAACAAGTCTCATAAAATTTGATCCTATATCAAATGTCGAAAAGGCCATAAAAATACAAGGTGTTTCATAAAAAAAACACGAATAAAATAAAAATGAAAATTTTCATACAATTTTTGTTTGGCAGTTGATATTAGAGATTCTACCGAATTCCAAAACATTATTGTCAGTCGCCAGCCAGAATTTTCCCAGTTTGGTACGCATTTAGCCCTGGAATAGTCTAAAAACTAGGTTACGTTCCGATTGAAATATTCGACGTTTCGCGCGCCTCTTTTGTGCCGTCCGATTGTTCGCGCGTCGCGTGCATCCGGAGCAGGAAGTTTGCGCGCCGCGCCGTGCCAAGTCGCGGTCGGCGGTGTGCATCGCGTCCAACGCCGAAAACTCCAATTAACGCGCCAAGGCCGACGGATAATGGGCAGCGCGGCGAGTTCAATTAAAAATTTTCCGACGAGCAAAACCGCGAAAAGTCAGAAATCCGCGCCTTCCGCGTCAGCCCGAAACGGAGCACGAGACAGGACGAAACGTTCCCCGACAACCGACATACAGGGCGTTGCGCAGAAGCACAAAACAGAGGAATAAAACAATGAAAAGCGAAGCGGGAGTGACGCAATCATCCGGAACAAGTTTCGAACGATCCTCGGTCGAATCATCGGACGCATCGGAGGTGTGTCCAATCAATCGAAATCTGCAACTAATTATTTCGTATACAGCGCGTTCGGGCGTGCTGCGCAACGAAATCGACTTGTTAACCCCCCGAAATGGGCGCGCGCTTGTAATCGCATTGTAATCGCGACGCGAACGGATGCGAATTGTGAAATCGAACACGTAATTGAAGCGGGCCGAACGTATTTCGCGCGATCACGCGATCGCGCCCGGGGGCCGATATGCAAATATCGATTATCCGTAATTAACGCGGCCGGCGCCTCGCCCACGCCGCCTCGTAATGCGAGTTTGATTGCGAATCTGCGAGTTGCGTTGTTTTCGTCGAGTCAGGGCAATCGCTAATCACTTTCCGAGCAAAGCTTTAAAGGATCCTAAAGGTGGCAGTACACAATTTTCATTGACAATAAAATGACCAGAAAAATCACTAGAACATTAATTACTAAAAGTTTACACGAAACCCCCAACGTCTTCACGATTGAATGATTCGAAAAAACAAGAAAAGCGTCGAAAAAAATCACCAGAAAATCACTAGGAAATTAATGTCAACCCCTAAAATTCATCAGAATGTATAGAAAATTTTAAACAAACCGTCGATTCAATATAAATTCAAATTTCTTCAAAAAACCAGGAAAAGCACCGAAAAAATCACCAGAAAAGTCCCTAGGAAATAAGTCACCACCCCCTAGAATTGACCGAAAGAAAAGAATGGTTTAAACAAACTTCAATTCCATTCGAAACAATTAAAATCTCTTTCGTTTGATGGTCAGTTCAGAGACTGCAGGGGTTAAAGTTGAGGTTAGGATCACTCACCCGTTCTTATCAAAAGCCGTAAAGCACGCGTCCATGCTGCCGTCGAACGAGCACTCGACTAGATCAATGCCGTGCGCCTCCATGGCTCCGAAGGGAGGAAGAGCGGCGAAAGCCCGCTCGGGCCCTACGTCCGCCGAGGTACCAGCCGGTACCAGCTGCACCGGCGCGGCGGTGGGAAGGGCGGCCGAAAGGGTGCCAAGTGCCGCGCGCGACCCTGCTAACCTTAAACTCGCCCTTCGGGTTAATCGAACGCCGCGCGCGCGAACTCGAGCGCTTCCTAATTGCTTTCGCGTCTTGTGTCGAGCTTCTGGGCATTCGCCCTTCGTTGGCCGACGTCGGGCAGCGCGTCGAGCGTTCGCGTCTCGTCTGACGGCGGCGATCGCGATCGATTGCGACGTGAATTACGAGCGCGAGTATCGCACGGCGTCTACCTGCGGCTGTTATGAACTAATGCGGACCGGAACCGACGGCGACGGCGACTTAATGAAGGCGCGCCGCCGATTGAGCGGAATGCGATTAGCGACGCTATTGTGCCCGCGCTGGCGGTCCCCGTCAGCGAAACGTGTAAATCACAGGGGTTTCCGGTTTCAAGGTCGGCGCGCGACGATGGAAAACGATTAGCGGCAGGAATTGGAAATATCGGCGACTGGCGACCAACGCGAACGTTACTCCGGATATGTCCGCGTGCTTTTACGAGATTCGCACGCTTGTTATCGCCGCGATAAGGTTTACGTGTGCGGCATGTTGTTTGTTTAGTTAATATGGTAATATGCAACCAATTGCGCCAATATATGGATTCGAAGTTTACAAACAAGATAAATCAACAAGGTGACTGTTTTGATTGGAGGAGTTATCGAGCGTTGGCATTTTTTTTCTCGGAATCTATTCGGTCGACTGACTTGATTATTTTACCAAACGATTTGGCATGTTTTTAAGAATCTTTAGTGTTTTTATTCGTAAATTTGTGTTATGTATGAGTGCACATAGATGGCGCTAAATTGAACGATGCCGCAATAATTGATTTAAGAAGTTATCGAATTTTGGCATTTTATTTCTCGGAATCGATTAGATCGATTAACGTGATTGTTTTGCCCAATTATTTGGCATGTTTTTAAGAATGTTTAGTTTTTTATTTGTAAATTTGCGTTATGTATAAGTGCGGATAGATGGCGCTAAAGAGGGCGATGTCGCAATAATTTATTGGAAAAAGTTATCGAACTTTGACATTCTTTTTCTCAGAATCTATTTGATCGACTGACTTGATTATTTTACCAAATGATTCGATAGGTTTTTAAGAATCTTTGGTATTTCAATTGTAACTATGTGTTGTATGTAAGTACAGATAGATGGCGCTAAATAGACTGATGCAGTAATAATCGACTGAAGATGTTATCAAACTTTGATATTTATTTTCTCGGTATCTATTAGATGAATTGATTTAATTCTTTCACCAAACAATTCGGCATATTTTTCTAAATCCTTAGTTTTTTATTTGTAAATATTTGTCTTATAGAAGTGCAGATAGGTGGCGCTAAAGACGACAAGGCATAAATGATTGATTCAGGAAGTTATCAATGTTTGGAATTTTTTTTCTCCCAACTTATTAGATCGATTAGCTTGATTCTTTCACCAAACGATTTTGCATTTATTTAAGAATTTTTGGCCTATTTTATCTATAAATTTGTATTCTACGTAGGGCTAGATACCTGTCATTAAACAGAACGATGCGTTAATTACTTAATGAAGTTTGTATGCACGATTTTGAGATTATTCGTGAAATATTTTCAAATTTTAAAATGTCACACTATTTTGAATACTTATCACTATCATATGACTAATTTTGAACGAGAAAAGTGTATTATTACAAAAGTTACAACTATTTTTCTAACCCGTTAACATATTTCATCACAATTATCATCTTCCTTCACTAATAGGGGTAGTATCACCTACCCAAACAAAACGCAGCAATATCTGGAATATTCCTCTTAAAGAGGAACTAATCTGGAATATTATAATAAAAATCGAAACGAATCGGAGCAATAATTCCCGAGATATCGCCTAAAACATTCAACAAAATGCAAATTTACAGAAGGCGCCCTCTGCCGGTTCTTTTTTTAACCTAAAACTCCAAGGTTTTTACACATTTCGACCTAAAATTCCTCGCAGATTAATAAGCCGCATGTGTTTTAATATAATACAATAAATTCCTACAACAAATTATATTCAATTTGTCAGTAATTACACAACAAACGACCGATTGTTAAAATCCTTCAATAAAACATAAAGCTTGTCGCAATCTCTTGCAGATCTCTTACGAAACAAAGGCATCGCGAGAAGAGGCAACGAACGTACGAGTCTCCTCGATCGCCCTTCGTTTGCTTTACTTCTCCTTTTCGCTGATCCTCCAGACCGTCGACAGACTCCGGCGGCTCGTTTGAGTCCATGACCAGTGGCAAGGACACCGCGGGGCAGACAACGACCGTCTGTGCGCCGCACAAAAAGCACACAGAAACCACGAAAACTACGACAAACAAGCAGTCGAGAAGAACTAAAACTCGACGCGGCCACATCTGGACGTGAGAAAACTTCCAGACGGAAGGTTAAGACATCGATTCGTTCAGACATTTCCCAATTAATCAGTCTCAAGGAAAAAATGTTTTGCACCGAGTTCGAACAATATTTTAATCGTTCATTAAGATTTTTTTGGTAACTTCGTATTGTCTCCCTTAAAATATTGTTTAAACACCCTGTACACGGCATCGATTTACATAATATCGATGACCTAAATAAACAAGGTGTAGAATCGACGAAAATCGTAATCGGCGTGCGAATCGCTTATTAACATTTAATCATATTTAATATTAAGTACCGAAATTAAGGCCGAAACTGCGAAGTTGTTTGTTGGTCATTTATTACGGTTATGTCACGTATGTCAAGGTGCGACTTTGACCTTTAACTCTCTTCATTCACGCGCAGCATCTCGCTTGGAATCATTCAAGATTTCGATCCGCGTTGCGACACTTTGAAGAATTCCGCGTTGACATTGAACCGTGAAGAGTTGAGTATGGGTAAAACCGCAAATCCGTGAAAGACGATTGTTTATTGACGCCGTGACTTGAGAGTCTGATTTTGCATAATTCCCTGTACCAGCGAAATGTCGCCAGGTCGATATTTGCATGTGCTTCGATGTTCTAGCGCTCAAATTCAAGTATTCTTCAGCGAGCAGGACTCAATGAGCAATTAGGAGTGGAAACAGGTTGGACACAGTTGGACTACGCTGCAGACCCGGATGAGGACATATCGGACGATTTTGGAGACGCTGGAGATGGTTTTGTCATTTCGCAAGAGGTTCTAGACTTTGAATTATGACTCTTTGGGATTTTCGCTATGCGGAATGAATATTAATGCGGTAGATGCTCGGGTGACATGTCTAAAGTCTAATGTAATTGCTTACAGTTGTTTTGTTTGAGTTTTACCCGATAGATAGTTATTTAGGAAGTTTTTCAAACGCAAGTTTCTGGTACGTACATTCTTCGTTGTAGTTACTACTTTGAGGTTAATTCGAGCGATGTAGTCTGAGGATTTTAAAAATGTAAAAATTGGCGTCTGTTCAAAATTTAGTGCTTTGTCGAATGGCGAAAAGGTCATCGAAATATATTCAAATTTGTGGAAGTTATATGAGTTTTATTGGGAGATTGTCACTGTATTTTTTCGTATGAATGAATAACAATAATTTTCATAGAGTTCTTATTAATTTATTTAAAAATCTAAAGAAGCCTTGAATTTTGAATGAAATCCTCTATCTACTGCCCAAATCATCATAATGATTGATTCAGAGTTGTAGAAGTTACAGGGTGTTTTTTGGAGATTGTCAATTTATTTTTTCGTATAAAACTGTCTCATCAGTGATTTTGACAATAATTTTCAGGTATTTCTTATGAATTTATTTAAAACTCTGAAGAGGCATTAAATTTAGGATTAAATCATCTATCAATTGTATAAATGATGATAGTGATTGATTCAAATTTGTAGAAGCTACAGGGTGTTTTTTTGAAGATTATCAATTTATTTTTTCGCATAAATCTGTCTCATCAGTGACTTTGACAATCATTTTCATGGAGTTTTTAAGGATTTATTTAAAAATATAAAAAGGTATTGAATTTGTGATTAAATCCTCTATCGACTGTCAAAATAATCATAATAATTGATTCAAATTTGTAGAAGTTACAGGGTGTTTTTTGGGAGATTGTCAATTTATTTTTTCGCACAAAATTGTGTCATTAACGACTTTGACAATAATTTTTAGGTAGTTCCTACAAATTTATTTAAAAACCTAAAGTGGCGTTACATTTTGGATAAAATCTTCTATCTATTCCCTAAATGATCATAATGATTGATTAAAATTTGTAGAAGTTACAAGCTGTTTACCCAAAATTACAAACAAGCACAAATTGTTATGTCAAACTATGACGTCAATTTTCAGGCAGTTGTTAGAACTTTTTTCAAAAATCCAAAGGCTCCTGTTCTACAAAATTTACCTGCCTATCAAAAGCAGATATTTTTATGAAAATCTGGTAATTATAGCAAAAGTTACAGGGTGTTTTACAATCAAAATCACAAATAATTGTGAGAAATTCGTTACTTTCGTGATTTTCCGACAGATTGTAGTATGTCCATCAACAATCAAATAACACCGGTCCCCTAAAATTTAATTTTCTATCAAGCACTGAAAGCATTATTAAAATCGATTAATAATTGCCAAAGTTACAGGGTGTTATTCATGAAAAACGAAAAGCCGATAATCAAAACAACTTGTAAATCACAAATTTTTCATTTCTAACTACTCAGTCCGAACAATTCGATGCGTATCCATCACTTAGCGCTTCCCGAAAACCCAGCGCAAATATTTGCGCGTCGCGCACATTTCAAAGGTGTAACGCGTGTCGTTGCCCGAACAAAGAACATCTGGTACACGATATCATAACGCGACGCTTGATTAGCATCTACAACTACCTCTGCGCAGTGACGATGTCGCTTCTTTGGTCACACGTGCCCCGAAAGTGTCGCAACCGTTTCGCGCGTCGCACCTATCGGAAACGCGCCGCGCTCAATGCCAAAGCGGAGCGTCCAGAGGCGGCCGCCAAAAAACATCATCACTTTCCGTTTCCAGCTATCGCCTCTTATCTCTTCGCGCCCCGAATGTTTATCGAACAAACGCGGACCTAGAAGACGCCGCGATAGGTGGAACTAGGTTATGTGCATTTCGGTGCGCTTGGAGAACCCGGTGTCGAAATCGCGCGACCATTGTGTCACGAATGATCGGCGATTGTTTCGCGCAAAGCCGTTGGTTTGCTTTTTAGCGGAGTGCTCTGTTTGCGCGGCGGCCTTGCTGGAAATTTAGCAAGTCGAGCGCGATGTCGCCTAGCGCGGGAATCCTCGACGGGCGGCCATGACACTCGCATGGGGGAACGAGTTTTTCCTCGCGGCGGCGGGAAGGAGTCTCCGCCGCGCGCGTATAAAACGAAACGATTTTTAAGCGACGCCAATCAGTCCGCCGCTTCGCTCGCAGCCGCCGGAACAACGATGAAGATCTTCGTGTGCGTCGCGCTCCTCTGCGTCGTGGGCCTGGCCCTCGCCCAGGAACCGGCCGAGCAGCGGGAGACTCTCGAGACGGTCGACCAGGACACCCGCGGCGATCTCGCCGATGGCGCCCGGGACAAGCGGCTCATCGGAAAGCTCGCCCTGGCGAAGATCGGCGTCCTGGGACTCGGGTAAGACCATCTTGGGGTCTAACCCATTGATGATTACTAATTAGCGGTTGTCTACAGCGCCGTGGCAGCTAAGACCGCCCTCGTCGGTGGCGCCGGTCTCCTCGCGGCGAAGTCCCTCGGCGGAGGTTACTACGGACGCGGCTACGGTGGCTATGGGGGTTACGGTGGTTACGGCCATGGATACGGCCACGGATACGGCGGATACGGTGGATACGGCCACGGTTACGGCGGATACGGTAACAACTATGGTCACGGCTACGGTTACGGCTACGGCAACGGATACTCCGGGGTGGGCTTCTCCCTCAACGCCGGCTTCGGCGGATACGGCAAAGGTTACGGCAACTATGGCGGTTACGGTGGCGGCTACGGCGGCGGTTACGGCGGCGGCTACGGCGGATATTCCGGTTACAACAACTGGTAATTGTTTGATCGCTCGCCGCGCAATTAATTTAAACCTGCCAAAATCACGGCCAGCGGACGCTCAAATGTTTCTGCTGGCGACGCCGTCTGGTGCTCGACAAGGATTCGACGTATTAACCTCCAAAACCGCGCGTAAAATTATTGGTACCGCCTAGGCATACTGACAGAGATGAGAGGACGGCACACGAACTGATTTACTGTAAATTATTGATATTATTGACGCTTAAAAAAGAATAAATTGTGTTCAACATATTTTCTGGGCGTTCCTAACCACAGAAACCGTATATTTCCGCACTTGTAGGACTTTTACTATAAATATTTTGATAAACACCAGCAAAATCAGGATTAAATGGTTCCTTTGACTTTTGGTAAAATTCCGAAAAGGCGTGTCTTCAAAAATTCAATTTGCCGTCAAGTGCTTTAAAGATCATACAAATAAGTTAATAATTGCAGAAGTTACAGGGTGTTTTGTAGAAAAAATCACGATCCAATTAAGGATAAATTGTGTTGGTCAACTTTACGGTCAATTTCTAGGTAGTTTTTCTCATTTTCGCTAAGAATACAAAATCACGTGTCTTGTACAATTTAATTCTTGATCAAATGTTGATAAGATCTCGAAAATCGATTAATTATTTTGGATGTTACAGGGCGTTTTACAGAGAAATCTATGAAGAAATTGTTACGTCTGACTTTAACGCCGATTATCAGGCAGTTTTTATAATTTCTGTGAATAATCCAAGAAGACGTGATTTAAAATTTGGTTTTCTGACAAATGGTGAAACAATCATAAAAATCAGTTAATATTTACAGTTACAGAGTGTTTTATAGTAAAAATCATGGACATATAAAAGAAGAAATACTCGGATCAATCTTTAAGGTCAATTTTCAATAATTACTTCTAGAATTAAATTTTCTATCAAATGTTTTCAAAACATGATTTCAAAAATCTATCTATAATTGCAGAAGTTACAGGGTGTTCTATAAAGAAAATCGCGATCAAATTAAAGAACAAAATGCCACGTCAATCATTAACACCAATTTTCAAACAGATTTTATAATTTTCATCAAAAATCCATGAACGGGTGTGTTCCACAATTTAATATTCTATCAAATGCCAAAAAGACCATAAAATTCGCAAAAAAGTTGTAGAAGCTATAAGGTGTTTTACTATGAAAATCCCCGATGGATTTTATATGCACTGTAAAGTGTCCAACTTTAACATCAATTTCCAAACAGTTTTTACAATTTTCATGAAAAAAACCCATAATACGTCCCTGCCATAAATTAATTCTTTCTCATATACAGGGGGAACCGCTCAGATCAATTAATAATTGAAGAAGTTACAGGCAATTTCGCGCACCCAAACCCTAAAACTTAACCTGCCCTCACCTGCACCTGCACCGAGCACCGCGCCCGGAGGATAATATTTCAAGATCATCCTCTCGCTCTCCTCGCTCGTCTCTGGCAGTCGTGAAGCGTGTTAATATGCACACGTACACCTTGAGAGCGCAAAATCCATATTTATGTCGGCGTTGTGTACACGCCGGAACAAAAAGAAGCGAAGATCCCGCGAGAGACGCCGAGAGAAAATTTTGGTTCACGGCCGTTCAAAAAACTCGCCACGTCGCGCGGTTCTGCGCTCCGTCCTCCGAAGAAATTAAGGAACGCCGCTTCTTTCTAAATAGCGCACGTTTGAGGTTATGAAATATTCACGGCCGTAAAACGGTCGCCATCGCGACGCGCCCATCAAACATTTATCAAAGCGTAAAACATATAGCGACGAACGCTCCGACATGTCATAAAATGTTAATTTCTCGCTACGACTTAAAAATGCACGCGCGAAAATGTGCGATCCGAATATACGAAATATCGCACGTAACAGTTATTTCTAGGTGAACAAGTGCGAATCGAACTCGCACGCGAGTGCAATTGTTTCTCTTGTCACAATGCCAATTGAAACATTCTGACTGGAAGCCAAAATATTTGCCGTTTAGAAGCGCAAACTTCCGAGCGTTTAACTAGACGTTTGCGCGGCGTTTCGCAACAAAATGGCGCGCGCTTTTCGACTCGAGCGACATTCCGCCAAACAATAAATAAATTTGTTGCGCCGCGATGGCGAAACGATAAATTTGCATGCGTTTGGCCTCCTTAAAATCCGTCCGTCATCGCTAGCGACGCCGCGATCGCGCGCCACTAAAATGGCGTCGCGTGCATCTGCAACCATGTGTGCATAAATACCCAGCGCATTCAATTGTTCCGGCGCGCGATTTGTCAACGCATCTAAGAGGTTTCTGACGAAACTTTTCGACTTACCGTTAAGCCGCCGTCGCCGCGATGAATATTTATAACATAAAACTATGCTAATGCAAAGTTAAGTTAATGTATTGTGCAACGATTCCGAGCGCATCGATTGAAAGATCGCATGTCTGCGTATGCAAATGAGTCGTTCAACGATTTTACGATTTGAATCAATCATGTCAAGTTTACAGTTATTCGAAGACGAGATAATAGCCAAATAGTGAAATATTGAGGTAATGCATGGCCAAACTAGTATTATCTACGGGGTGTTGTGGAAAGCATCTCTGAAGGACCAACAATGTTGGCCCGTTTCCCGGTGAAATTTTCCAAGCACAACTGATGTAGGATGCTGTCCAAAAAAGTGAATTTCAACGAGTTGTTAAAAGTATAACGTTGCGTTTACTGAGAAATTAAATTTTCCGAAAAAACATTAAATAGGGAATTCGACAGTCGAGTCCGCGAGTCTTGAACAACACAACATTGCACCGGGCTTTTAAAAGAAACGTTTGACGACTTTACAAGACCGCGACAGGAGCGCTTAGATCTTGTTGAACGCGGCGATGTCGACGCTCTGGACGTAGTCCTCGTTCGCCTCGATCTGCTCCTGAAGCCAGTCGATGGAGACCTTCTCGTCCTCGACGACGCAGTTGATCTGCAGCTTCTTGATGCCGTAGGCGAGCGGCACCAGCTTGGAGGCGCCCCAGAGCAGGCCGTCGCACGCGATCTTGCGCACCACCTCCTCCATCAGCTTCATGTCGGTCTCGTCGTCCCACGGCTTCACGTCGAGGATGATGCTGGACTTGGCGACGAGCGCGGGCTTCTTGGACTTCTTGGCGTTGTACGCCGCGAGGCGCTCCTCCTTGATCTTCGCCGCCGCCTCGTCGTCCTCGGATTCGGAGCCGAAGAGGTCAACGTCGTCGTCGTCGTCGGCGGGTTTCGCGGCAGGCTTGGCGCACGCCGGCGACGGTTTCGCGGGGCAGACGGCGACGGCGGGCGCGCCGCCGCCGACGCGCTGCTCGATGGAGGAGAGGCGCGCGTCCATCGCCTCGAGCTGTGACTGGACTTTGGCCATCACTGGAGAGGCGAAGTTGCAATTTTAGACCGAATTTCGATAACAACTTGTGAATACGTACTGTCGGTGAAGGCGAGCATCTTCTTTTCGAGGAACTTAACCGGTTCGCAGTCCATGGCTGTGATATTGCCCCCCTGGAAGCGGAAATCGCAAAACGTGTCAAGAAAACTTTTAAAAGTCGAGGGAAAAACCAGCGAAAACGACGAATTTTAGTAAGAAACAAGATATGTGCGACAAATGCAGGACAGAGACATGAAATTTATATACTAAAAAGCACAATACATAAAATAATGATAATAAACAACTAAAAACAATCGAAACTTGTGCACAAACGAAAACTAAACGTTTCTATTTGCATTTCAGGCGTTCTCGAGCAGCAATGCGCTTACCACGTTAGTTTGCGCCGTTTTTGCTTCGGTCTTATCTTTTTTGGGAGGCGAAACGGACTTCTCCTGACGTTTCTCTTTCTCTTTCTTTGTCTCGGGTTGCGGATACGCTTCCTAACATCAATCAACACTTTACCATCATACTAGTAGAATATTTTAATGAAAAACTAGGTAAAACCATTCGGGCAAACGTAAATTATATAATCGATTTGAAAAACGTAAAGAAATAGGGCCAAACTAGACTGTTATCAATTAATACCTTGGAAAACTACACAATGGCTCACTGCCAACGGGTTCAAGTGCAATTGGAAACAAAAACGAAACAAAGTCACTAGAACTCGACAATCTTACGACTTTTTCTGGAGTTTGAGGGGGTGGCGAAGGCGTATTTTTAGATTCGAGCGTTTCTAAAGATTTGGTTGGTGTTTTACACTCATTCTCGGTAGTATCTGTTGGTGCTTTAGGAGATTTTGGAGTTTCCTTGAGAAACAAAAGATAAAATGTCTACAACTAAATCTACGCAGTCAAAATCATATAAATCTATGTTTGGGGTAATTAATGCGGTCGAAAATGTTAGTAACAGGGACACAATTGATGTTGTTACTATTAATATATAGTGACGCTGATTAATTAATAGGTTGGAACGGGTACAGTGGATTATTGCCAACAGGTTCAAGTTCAATTGGAACGAAAACGACGAAAGGTCATAACTGACGAAAACAACAACTAAAATTATCTTACGACTTTTTCTGTAGTGTGAGGGGGTGTTGAAGGCGTATTTTTAGATTCGGGAGTTTCAACAGATTTGCTTGGTGTTTTACACGCATTCTCGGCAGTTTCTGTTGGTAGTTGAGGAGATTTTGGAGTTTCCTTAAGAAATTAAATCCAAAAAATGATGATTAATAAAGTTAAACATCATATCGCAAGGGGAAAGTAGCAAAAGGCATTCAATCACACATAAAATGGCAAATTAAACAGAAAAACTTCACATTTTTTCGAGAAAATCATGGTAACTTAATGATAGGGTATACAATTGATGTGATTATTAAATATAATGACTGTAATTAATTAGTAAATTGGAAAACAACACAATGGCTTACTGCCAAGAGGTTCAAGTGCAATTTTATGCAAAAAACATGAGGAAAAGTCACTCCATCGAAATGAATCTTACGACTTTTTCGGAAGTTTGAGAGGGGACTGAAGTTGTAATCTCAGTTTCAGGTGTTTCTACAGGTTCATTTGGCGTTTTATACCTATTATCGAGACTTTCCGAAGTTACTTTAGAAAACTTTGGGGTTTATTTAAGAAATAAAATGCAAACATGATTAAAATTATATTCCATTCATCCAAGTTCATATATATATCTGTGTTGGAACTAATTAAGGTCAAAAGCCATACATTTTGCAATAATATTTATCTCGTCATGCACACCAAGAGAGAAAACTAATAAGAAGCATCCAAATACAGTTAAAATGACAAATTAACTGGAAAATTTTGATTTTTTTTTGAGAAACTCAGGGTAACTTAATGAAAGGGTACACAATTGATGTTAACATTAATGCATAGCGATTGTAATTAAATATTACAAGGGGTTCAAGTGCAATTGGAAGCAAAAACATAACGAAGTCACTCCACCGAAATCAATCTTACGACTTTTTCTGAAGCTTGAGATGGGACTGAAGTTGTAATCTCAGTTTCAGGTGTTTCTACAGGTTCATTTGGCGTTTTACACTTATTATCGAGACTTGCCGAAGTTACTTGAGGAGATTTTGGAGTTTCCTTAAGAAATAAAATGCAAAAATGACTAAAATTGCAGTCCATTCACTCAAAATCATATATATCTATGTTGAGGCTAATCAAAAGCCATACAATTTGTAATAATATTTATCTCATCATGCATACCAAGATAGAAAACTAATGAAAAGTTTCCAAAAACAGTTAAAATGGCAAATTAAATGGAAAACCTCGACATTTCTTTACAGAAACTCGTTAATGAAAGGGTACACAATTGATGTTATTATTGCTGCATAGCGAATGTAATTAATTATTACGTTGGAAAACAGCACAATGGCTTACTGCCAAGAGGTTCAAGTGCAATAGGAAGCAAAAACATGACGAAGTCACTCCACTGAAATCAATCTTACGACTTTTTCTGGAGCTTGAGAGGGGCCCGAAGTTGTAATTTCAGTTTCGGGTGTTTCTACAGGTTCATTTGGCGTTTTACACTTATTAAGACTCTCCGAAGTTACTTGGGGAGATTTTGGAGTTTCCTTATGAAATAAAACGCAAAATAGACTAAAATTAGGATCTACTCACTCAAACTCAGATAAATTTCGGTTTAGACCAACGAATTCACTCAAAACCAACGAATAATTTTCGAAATTCGTGAAAAAGTAAAGAAACCAAAGCATGATTAGACCAATTCTCACGCTTACCGCCCGTTTGTCGGCGCTTTTCGCGTTTTTCGCTTGCTGATCTCTAGCCGCCGCTTTCTGTTTTTGCTTTTTGCTCTGTTTCTGTTCACACCGATTACAAGAATGTTTGAGTCAAGATACCAAGATATTTCTAGTAAATACGCAACGTTACGACAAACACTACAAGCGACCCTTACCCCAGCGCCATCGTTTTTAGTCTCTTTAATCTCTTTAACATGTAGCCCGTCACCAACCACCTCCGCGGCCTGGACAAACACACAAAATCGGTTTATGCCAAGTGAGAAGAAAGCCACGGAATAAAAGCGATATAAATAACGAATAATAATTGCACTCACTTCGTTAGCTTGTCTCTTCATTTCTTTAATAGTTTCCCTTGCCTTAACAAATTCAGCAACCAGAGGTGTTAACTGTTCCTACACCAAACAAAGCATTTAAAGTACAATATCGAATGATACAAATCGTTTAATCGAACGGCTCCGAGCCCATCAGAGCTGGAAGCGCCTCGCGTATTAATGATCGACAGTCTCCTCTCTTATCAATTCACTCCCCAATGGGCGAAGTTCGACAAACAGAAGCCCCCCAACAGCCGAAGGTAACAGAAACAATGCGATGCACTTACGTGACCCAGTCGCTCATAGAAACTCTGCTCGGCCGCCGAGTACACGGATCGGTCGACCCAGAAACTGTCCAAGGCTAAGTTTTGAGCGGCCATTCTAAAAATACGCAAACATTACATAAAATTCCACCCCTTTTGAGGTTAGGCGGCGGCGTGCGGCGAACTACGCACGGAGCCGATGCATTCAGCTGACTTGCTCGAAAAATATTTATATCGTCGATATTGTACTTGGTTCGTATGCCCGGAATGCGTGTTAGTTCGTGAGGGGTGTCGAGTTTTCTTACTTTTCTCGAGGAAAATGCGACGTGACGAAGCTGGCAGCTGGCAGGACGAGGAGTGAAAGGAAAGAGGACGACCGGCTCTCCTTGTTCTTGGCGGTGGAAGCACGAAGAACGCCGAAGATTCACGAACCGAGCTTCGTATGCGGAGTGCTGCAAACGCTAAGAAGGAAGAAAGTTGTTTTAAAAATCTTTTTAGGATAAATTTAGCAGTAATTTCGCATTAATTGCTTGTTTTATGAATAATAGTTAATTATAACATTGTCTTCTATGTTTATATAACTCGAGAATTTCGTGTTTAATGATTTTTTAAAATAATTTCGACGATAAGTTTATGCCACCCGCTATTACTTTTTGACATCCCGTATTCAAACTGTATTCAAACATTTTAACTTTAATTTTACGTTTTTTATGTTTAAACAAGCTGTTTATGATACTTTTAACGCATATTTCCGGTTTCAATTATTAACAATTAGTATTCTATCATTCTTAAACGATATAACTTTATTTTGTGTAAAATTTCCGTTGATTTCACTTTAGAGGTTAGGTTGCGTTGCGTTGAACATCCTCTAGTTCTCTTTTGTTTAAACATCATTTTCACTGTGAAAACCCAACTGATAACTAATAATATACTTAGTGATAATGTCCGGGGACAGTAACGAACTGCTCAGTAAAATATTTGAATCATTTTCGTTAGAAAACGCGCCTGAAACTAGCGGTAAAAATGGCATGCATCTTCTAACTGAAGAAATGGACAAGGTAATCCTTATTTCTTACCATAAAACGCTCGAAATGTAACTTTTAAACCTTCCAGACATTGTTCTACTTGTATAAACAACGTGCGGAGTTACAAGAAAAAATTTCATGGTTGTCAGACACTTCAAACTCTATCCAAGACCTCTCCGGGCATGCAAGGATCAATTGCAGGCCCAAAATGAGCAAGTTTGTTGAAGTTGATGCTCTGTTAACTACCTCAGAGTATAAACTAAAGTACGATGATTATTCTGTATTGTCAAGTTTGAAAATGACTGCAGATTATTGTCAAAAATCTATTGATCTGATGGCTGAGGAGGTCAAAACTATTGACGAACACATTGAAAGGATTAAAGAGCAACAATTGTTGGCACTGGGTGTAATAGGAGGCAGTAGGACTAAGGAAGTTGTGCAGGTTGATGAGAATAGTACACTCACCATGTATGAAAATGGATTGGTTGATATTGTCGAGACTGATTCACAGCCTGTTGTGCAAGTAGAGAGGAAAGCTAAGTTTAGAACCAGAGCTGAGAGGGATGAATATCTTAAGAATATTAGAAGCAAGGGTAAGGAATAAAAGGTTTAGTATTGTATTCTTTTTTTTATAATGTTATGTTCGAAAATATGTCGATATATCGATATTTTATTTTGATATAACCGTATTTTTGAACGATATATCGATATAACGAAATTAAATTCGAATTATCGAGACGCTATAAAACTCGATATATATATATCGAGTTTACTAATATCGGGTGCGAAAGTACTTTCGCAACTAGAGTCGAAAGGGCGAAAATGCAACACTGCTAATTTCCTAGGTTTGGCGATAAAATCAAACGGCGCTCTCGATGTTTTTAAGTAATTTTAATCATTGATATGATACTGATTGTTCTCCACTCAAACGTATATTGAAAATATGCACTTTACGATTAGAATTTCATTTGTCATCACGATTATTCTTCGATGATGCGATCCCATGACGAGAAGACAAAGTTTAGACATTATTTTGTACAACTCCGAACACGATCCGCCGCGAAGCTCGTCGAAACCTTCTAACATAACTAAACTATCGTATAATATTACTAAAATCACAGTACACAATCATAACCTCACTAAAACTCTCGAAACTTACGAGTTCCGTTACACAACCGCAACAAGAATAGAATTCTGATATGTCCGAGTGCTGAAAAGTATTAACGAGATGATATGCGAACACTAACGCGAGACACTCTGATTTACGCTCAATAACAAGTGATTCGCTCGCGCCCTAACCTCGACTCGGAGCCATTTTCGCAAACGTGCAAAACCGTAAACCCGACGATAGAGGAACAATGCTGAACGACGAAATTGACACGAAATAACAGCGGTTCGCTAAAACGCCTAACGATCACAACGAGTCCTTCGAAATATGTCGAAAAAGATTTGTCACATGTTTGTCGTGCGGTCGCAAAAGTTGCGCGACGTAGCCGATCACCGATTGTCAACGTGGCTTTGAGTTCGTTAAAGTTCGTTAAAAAACCGTGTCTAAGGTTAGAATCTCCAGTCGTTTCGGGTGGTTCGCTCCTAACCTTATTCGTAAAAGCTCGGGGACGTCGAGTGCGAAGGGACTTTCGGAGGGGGGGGAGCGGGAGCTTAGAGGTTGGGGAGACGTTATTAGAACGGAAATAGTCTTGGATGCTGCTGCTAGAGGCCGGCGTTGCTCAATCTGGACGCTCTCGGCTCGATCTCCAAGGAGATCTGATACAGTTCGTCGTCGTCGAGGAGCAGCGACGAGTCCAGGAGGTAATTCGCCACCTTGTGGATCAACTCGATCTTGTAGTTCGTCTGCTGGAAGTGGCGGATCTCCCTGATCACGTGGGCGATCTAAAACTTGAGGTTATTTTCAAGGTCGCAATTGTCGAAGATAGAGAAACGTGCCATGCGCATTTTGGAGAAGTTCAAGAGGCCGTCCTGAGTGAAATTCGGGGTGCCCTCCTCGATGAAGCTCAGGTCCGTTAGGTAGAGCCCCAGGTAAGGGATGCAGGGTGGGTCGCATCTGTGCAGGGCGTCCCGCAAGGACCGAAACCTCCCGTCGGACGACACGATGTTCTGGAGCTTCTCAATCGTCTGCTTTGTCTGCAACGCCCGAGCAGAAATGAGCTACGAAAGCTAACCGCAAACTTGATTTTCCCCACCGTCTTGGAGACTTTGTCCCAGGTCTTCTTCAATCTGAAAACCGCGCTGTTTGTGAACGCCGAGCAGATTTGCAGCACTCCGTTGAAGTTGTGCAGACATCTCGAGATGTCCGCCACGGCCGCCCACTTCTCGATGGCGGCGACGCGTCCGGTCAAAGACGGCCGCCGGATGATCTCCGACGCGACCAAGCGCGACACGTCGTTGAACCGTTTGGTCATCAGCAGGATATGCGGGGCTTTGCTGGTCTTGTCCGTCTTCATCCAGGCCTGGCCCAGGAACTCGCTGCGGAAGTTTTGGCGGTTAGATGCGGGAGTCGCTCCCAAGTTTTGGCAACTTACTCGCTGGATATGGCGATGAATATCTGATGATCGATGTACGTCAGCTGCTCGGCGATCTCCAGGGCCGAGAGGGTCTCGATGCTGTCGCGATTCGGAGTCTGCGAGCGGATTAAAATTCAATTAGAGCCAAACAGAGCGCAGCGACTGGAAGTTCGTAATAAGTTGCGAAAGTGTGGGTTCCCCTCTCGAAAGTTAGGTTGAGTGAATCTTGCGGGATTATGAATTATGATTGTGCGAGCGTTTGGATTTCGGCGCGACTCACCGTGACCGGCGTGCTGAGCAGTTCGTTGATATTGATTTTCGAGCGTTCGGGGTCTTCCTTCGTCAGCAGGCGGAGCAACTGCGCCGCGGCCTTGTGCTCGGCCGGCAAGAGGTTCGGACTGTAGATGATGTCGTCGAGGAACTCGATGGTGAGGTTCTTCAGGCGCTGATCGCACTGGAAGTCCTGCGAGTGTTTGGATATCCAATGTCTGGAGACACAATCCGATTTGAAATAAGTTGGTATTGGGAGCGTTCAAGGTGTTCGAGAATGTTCTAGAACGTGTGTGAGGGGGAGCTCCTCTCGATCGCACAAACTCGTGAATATTCGTCCCCTACATTGCTCTAACTGGTAAGAGGGGGACGACTATAGCCGAGTGTACACGACGAAGCGGATTCTTGAGGTGGAAGTATTCGAGGTGTTCCAGAACGTTCTAGAACGTGCGTTTAAACTGACCTGAGCACGTTTAGAACGCGCATCGTGCACGCCGTAGAAATCACGTTTTCCTTGTACCGCAATTCCTCCTCTTGCTGCTGCATCACGTCGGGATGCGACGTTGGGGACATGTCCCTGGGATTACTCGATCCCGAGGTGGCTATGGCGAACGCTGCGGCTGCGCTGGACGTACTACTCCTTCAACATCACCACAATAAGAAGGTAAGTTCAGCGTCGATAACTTTCGAAACATACCTTCTCTTAGATTGCCTGAATGAGGTTATGACCACGCCCGCCTTGCTCGGCTTCTGAGGGGAATCGTGCTGGAAGCTCGACCGCGCGCTGACGCTCACTTCGCCTTCGTGGACAGACTTCCGAGACCCGTAGTAGGTTTGCAGCGCGGAGGTAGTCGACGGCGTGATGGACGAGGACCGAGACGATCCGCACGACGAACGATGCACCGGATTGTAGAAGAAGTTCAATTCATCCGGTTGATCTACCACGACAACCCAAAAAAAGGTAAGCTGCTAATTTAACTAGGGTTCATTATCTGCCGTACCTTCGGTCTCTTCTGACACTGCCCTCTCGACCACCCTCTTATCCGCCGCCCTGACGATTGCCTTCCGTTCGTTGTCGCTCATCTCCAGCCTGCTGCGCGTCGTCTTGGGCATCGGCTGAACGGACGCTTGGGGGATGCCCTTCTGCGGTTCGCGCGCCCTCGAGGGCGAGTCCGTGACGCTGGTGACGGGCGGCGGGGAAATCGTAGTCGTTATGGGGGTGAATTGAGTTCTGGGCGGTATCACAGGAGGCTCCGGCTTGGGGACGGGATGAATGTCCTCCGCGTCCAGGACGATTGTGTTTGAGCTGAGCTTGCTCGGCGAGCCGGGCGCGCTCAAGACAGTTGCGTCTATGATAAGGGTAAACAATATCAACCCTTAGATTTTAGGATAACACGCTTGAAAAGCAAAAGCGACCAACCTGTCAATGTCTCACTGCTACTCGACGTTGCAACTTTGGGTATCACTAGGTACGTATTATCTTGCGGTTCCCCCACTTCTCCCCCACTCCCTATCCCCACCCTAATACTAATAAACTTGTGCCCTCCAACGCCCTCTGATTGTCTCACCTTAGTCGGGCTCTGCTTTATGATCGGTGGAGGCAGTTTTTTAGTTTCTTCGTTCTCGTCATCTTCAAACAAAATCAGCCAGTACTTCATACCCTTATTGAGGGGGGATGATCGCACTTACACTTTTGTAGATTCGACCTCCAATAGCGATGACCTTGGGAATCGTAACTGTGCGATCTGTCCCGCTCGGACTCGTAGCCCGAAACGGAACTCGCTCCGCTTACCCTCCGAGGAGTCATCACGCTGCTCCGGCGTCGGTCGTCGAACAGCTGCAGGGTGTTCTCGTCCTTATTGGCGAAGCCCTCCAGAGACACGACGGAGCCCTGGGGATCAGTCTCCGGATTGTAGAAGACCCTCTTCAGCGCTTCGAGGACCGTCACGCCATCGGTGAAGACCCGATAGGTTAGCAGGAAGGTGTTGAGGAAGTCCACCGATAGGAATCTCAGATCTGCAATTATTCAATGAGTTTTTAATGTTCGGAGCGGAAGGGGGGTTGATGTTAGACCTGTCAGACGCTGCAGCAGCCTCTCCGGGGTGGCGTATCGTATCTGAGGCACCTTGCACGAGTTCATCGTCCGACTGAATCTGATATCCGCCTCGTCCTTGAACAGCTTGGGATCGTTCTTCATCGACTGCGGCAGGCTTATCGAGGAGTTTTCCGAGATGTTGGGGCGCATCATGTCGTTGAACTGGACGTTATCCAGACACTGGCTGATGTCAGAGATCCACGCGGCTTTCTCTTGGATGTTCGGGGCTAGCAGATGCACGTAGGACTAGACGCACAAGATTTAGGGTTGATTCATAGTGAGATGCTAACAGTTTCATGTACCTGTCTCTGCACCCCAGCCGTTTTTAACTCCACGATGAGTTTAAAGTCCCTGTTGTGGAAGTAGGTCGCGTTGGGCGATGTCTCCGAGATGCCCGAGGACTGGCTGGAGACTGAGCACACTGAGGAAACTGTCAAGGGATTAATCTCGATGGATATTCTTTGTTGGGAACGTACCATCATCGTCGGGGTTCTCATTGGGGTCTTCTATGAGTAGAGCGTCAGCTAGGGGGATCTTTCCAATGTCGGGCACGAGGTGGAGCTTGCCATTGGAGGATCTCGTAGCTATTATCAGATGATTGGAGAAGAGGAAACACTGTCGCAAAGCTTCCTTTTCGCTCTTAAAGTTCAACTTGCTTCTGGACCCTCGGGGTTTGTCGTTGGGGAGTTGTAGCAGGCTTCCCTGTCTGACGAAAACCTGATTGACGTCTAGGAGGATGTCGCACCCTTCGACGATCATCCGCTCCACGGATAAGTTCTTTCTCAGGTTCTCAGTCTCTGAAACCTCGTCGTGCATCTGTCGGGACAAGTCCTCTAACTGTTGACGAGCGTTCTGCAGGCTTTTGCGCTCCACGTGGTCGTGGGGAGTGTGGGCTAGGAGTTCGTGTAGAGTTATAATGTATCTGGGTACCTGGAATTAGTCAAATTACAACGATAACATGGCTCTTAGGAGGGGAGGGAAAGTACCTGGTGCATGGGGTAGGTGAGGAACTGCTCCAGCGACCTCCCATGACACACCGGCTTGTTCTCCAAGCGCTTGAGCAACTGGGAAAACGGCGCCGACTGCTTGCACTCCGTGAGCACCTGTAGGGAGTAGTGATGGTTCCGGACATACTCCTGATAGATGCTCAGCATGGGCAGCAGCATCGAGAAGAGATCGCCGAGGACGAGCGTGGGCCAAGACTCCAGTCGGGAGGTGAGCCCTTTCAGGAAGATCTGGTGCAGGAAGAGGACGGTCTCGCTGTTGAGGAAGATCGAGTTGACGTCCTCGTGCGTGCACGGCGGCTTTTTGCTGGACGCGGCCATCTTGAACGGCCTGAAGAAGCAGGACACCAGCACCTCCATGTGCTCCATGTACTCCTCCTCGGCCTCCACCATCCTGAAGACCAGGCTGTTGCGCTTGCGCATGCTCTCCGCGTGCGGCGACTTGATGTACTGCTCGACGATCTGCTTCCATCGGCGGCGGCACAGCCAGCCGCGGAAGAAGCTCTGGACCTTCTTGATTTTTCTCAGTTCGAGACTGTCGCTCTCCAGCTGGCGGGTGAGGCCGGCCGAGCCGGAGGCCGAGGCACCGTTGCTGGAGGACACTAAGCTGCTCGTGGACTGATAGGTCTGAGCCGGCTTCCATTCGCGCTTCAGGGCGAACAGCTGCGAACAGGCACCGCGAAGACGAACGGGATGGGGATTAGTCGGGATTAGTCGGACCTTGAATTGTGTTTACCTCGGCGCGCAGCTTCTTAATCTCCGAGGCGAGCTCTTCGCACTGCTGAGTGTACTGCCATTTCGCGGTCTTTTCCGATTCCACGATCTGCAGGAGGTGGAGGTGCTTCTGTTCCAGTTCTTCTTTTTGTTGGAGGAGTTTGTTGAAACTTGTAATGAGAGAGTTCTGTTAGGGTGGATATCTCTGGCGTTATTGGGGATGTTGGACAAATCATTTCAGCAGCTTTTTGGGAGTTTCATTGACTATCATTGGGGAGAGTTTCATTTAGTTATCATTTTTATTTCGGCCAGAATCAGCTATCAAAGAAGATAATGTCGGGTAGGTGAAACAATTTTTATTATTTGATTGAACTTTGAAGCTGGATATCTTCGTTTCTAACGAATATTTTGTAGAAAACATTTTACCGTATTAATCTACAACTAATTTTCTATAATTTTTACTTGGTTCAATATTCATATGTTATTTCTAATTATGTCAAAAAAATTAAACAATAATTTTTTGTCCTGATTGCAGAGCATGTTGACTTTGTACAATGTACTTTAAAAATTGATAACACCTGTTCTATAAGGAATTTTCCAAAAATATCTGATCCATCTGAAAAAGGACCTCATTGACTATCCTTGGATAGAATTTAAATAGAATATGATAATTAGTTTGGCCGCAGTATCCCACCAAAGGGGATGAAAAATGAGCACCACAAACTTCTAAAATGTTTACATCAACTTCGAAGCTTAACAACTTTACTCCTAGCAAAGCTTTCTCGAAAATCTTTATACCATAATAAACTGAAACTAATCCCCTGCGAAATTCTGAAAACCCCATCCGAAAATCTCGCATCTAACCCCTTGGAAGACATCGTTCTCACCTCGCTTCCCGGATGGCTTCGATCCAATTCTTGCACTCCGTCTCGTTGAGAGCTTTCAGATCGTACTGGCGCAGGTTCTCGCGTCGATACGAGATCGCGAAGCAGTACTGCAACAAAACCCACGCGGGTGAAACCACCCGCCTCGACCGGGCGCAAACCAGCGAGCTGCGCGCGTTCGTTTGCTTGGGCCGGGGCGCGCCGCGCGAAGCAGCGAATTGGTCATTAATTATTCGCGCATCAGCAACGAGAAAAACAGTAAATAAAAACACGGGCGTAATGAGCCCGAAGGAGGCCGCGCGCAAAGCTCTCCGCCGCTCTCGCCGGTTTGAAGAGGTTAAGCGCTCGGAAAATGTGTGCGAAGCGGGAGCGGAAAAACTGCCCGAGAGGCAAAAACTTGTTGATTACGAATGGAAACGTTCTCGGCGCTTTTTGATCGAAGGAGCAGATTATTTTTAGACCGAAAAATCGCGCGTTTGATGTTTCCTAGGAGTTCCGATTCGTTTGTCTCGCGATCGGACGCGAGGCGTAAAAAGCGAGCGCTTCGGATGTCCCGCCGTCTGTTTACCTGGGCGCGGGGGTGAAGGACGCGAAACTGGGTCAAAGACACGTGGAACTCGCGCCGCACGCACTTTTTACGTTTCTCGCGTTTACGCACGACGCAATGCGCGCGCGCGGCACGTGCGTGGACCTTTCCTCGTCGAAGGATCCGTCCCGGATATATTTTTTTCTGTCGCGGAGCCGAATTCTTAAAGGATGCAATTTTCAGCTGAAAAATGTGTTTGAATTGATCAGTTTTTACGGTTTCCGCGTTTACGCATGCGCGGCACGTCGAAGGATGAGTCCGGGAAATTTTTTGTCGCCGCGTCGAAAGCGTGCGATTTTCCGTTTGAAATTTTCGGCTAAAAATTGATTACTTGTCTCTCCCCGCCGTCCTTTGTTTTCGAAGTGTTCCCAGGACTGATCAGCCGCTCGCAGTAGCATCCTTCCAGCAGCAGGACGCCGCTGGGACGATGGCAACTCTCCGAGTCGTAGTAGAACAGCAGGTTCTGCAGAAAAAAAACAGACAACGACGACGTGAAACGCGTCAAAAATTCTTAAACATTTCGTCCTGCGCTGCGAGCGTTGTCTTTGCGCCATCGAGAAGCACGCGCGGCACTTTCGTCGTCCTGTTGGGAAATTCGGAAAGTCGGGGAGCGCGAGAGCGACCCGCCGCGCGCCTCAAATATTTAGGTCATGTTCAGGCGCGCCAGGATCGGCGGCCAGGACTCGGCGAGCTAATAATGCTCGAACCTTCAGGCCGACGCTCGAAATGACCCGGAAATGCGGAATAATTGATATCGGTTACTCATTATGCGTGCGTTGCGTGTCTGTAATTTTCCGGCGAATTTTCAGTCTCAGGGGCGGATTAGTACGAAACTAGTCCAGGAATTTTAATACTATATTAGCCCTGGAGCTTATTTTATTTAAAACGGGGATGATATTCGGTTTAAACTTTATTCAGGGACGAATTAAGTGCGATTATGACACGAGAAAAGAAAACTGACTTTTCATTTATTACTTTGAGGATGGATAACTTCCGTTTGAAGCGAGTTATTTCAAAACTCTTTTCACATTATGAAAGTAGAAGAAATTATCTATATCGTGACCCTTTCATATGACTTTAACATTTTGATATATAGACGTAATGCATTTTACAAAAATGAAACAAATTTTTTTGGCGAAAAGAAGTTCCGTTCGTTACTTCGTTTTAAAAGGCACATAACACTTTCTCTGCGACGACATTTGACATTTCCTTTAGAAAATATGATCCTGTAGTTAATTCCTCATAAATGTAGCAAACTTTGTTGCCCTAGCACGGGACACAGGGTCGTAATTAACTTTCCAAGTTTGCTTTGCATGTGCAAATACTCATGCACGTTTCACACTGTGAGTTTGGCAATTAATATCTCTGCTTCTCTTGCGTGTTTTTTAAAAAGCTTTCCGGTTTATGAATGCCGAGTAAATTCTCTATGATATGACTTTTTTTTCGTTACTTTGCTTTGCGAAATAACGACGTAATCGTGTTTCGAAAACAAAATTCTTGTTGAAAATAGAATAGTCTCTTTGCCATTTTGACTTTAGCGGCCGATAACTATTTATCTATAACGAGTATGTACAAAGTCTCTTTGGAATATGAAACTACGTTCAATTGTTTACGTACCTACCAAATTTTCCGATTATGGGACCGAAAACAGGGCCGTGATTAATTTTTATAATTCATAACAAGATACCAAATTCTTTCAACTTTCACTTTGACAATTAATATCTCTGTTCGTAATTAATATTTTATAATAACGTTTTCAAATTTGTGTAGTCTAACTATTCCTCTATAATATTGTATAATTTCGCGGTAATCCGAAATGTTACAAGGCTGGAATTATGAATTTAGAAAAATTAATTGCGACGAAGTGTGCAAATGTTTCCGGAAAAACGACGAAAAACGCTATGGAAAATCCATTTATCGTGCGTAATTTGTCGGGAAATTCGCTGAGCACCTTCGGGACCGAATCCTGGCAGGATATGCGAAGGATATTTGCTCTTCTTTCCGACTCGACTCCGCCGCCGAAGTGGCAATTATCGATAAATCGCGCTCCGGCGAACCGAGCGAAATGCGTGATTTTCCAATTTGCCGCAGTCGTCAAACCTCTAACCTTTTCCCGATCGAAAATTAAAGCGCGCCGCGAAACATTCGGAGAACCGATTTCTTCGTTTTCGTTTTCTCGTTTTCCGCCATTTGCATCAATCCTTCGCGCTCTCGATGCATCCGCGTTTACGTTTTTAGTGCGCGGCGTTGTTTTACGAGCGCCGTCCTTTTTATGATCACTCGGCGCAAACCCTCCAGGACGAGCGAAATGTTTGCCCGACTCGAGTGCGCGATTCGGCGACATACAGTGCGTCCGCGCCGCCGGCGGGCAAACAAACGTTCGCGCGCGTCGGCGTAATTTATGCACGCCAATTGCGCCCCGCCGGCAATTAACTAAATGCGCCGCTATTATTTGCGCGGGCGCCGCAAAGTATGGCGTGTTTGGCGAGCAATTTGTTACGCCGCGTTTAGCGATACACGCCGTGCCGACGACCCTAATTAACGCAACGATATCGAGTTTCGGTTGTGCCCTGTTCATATATAATCGAGTCGAATTGATTAATGCCAATGAAGAGATTGTTAAAGTGATTTTGTTCGGAATTTTCGGGTGGTTTTCAATCAGTGATTTTGGGGGTTAATAACTTAAGTTAGGATAGAGATATCTTTAAACACTAACAACCATGTGAAAACATAACTAATGGCCTTTCATTTAGTATTTTTGTGGTGGTTGTGACAATTTTTGTAAAGCCGTAGTACATTTTTGAAAATATTTTGTCTTTTTCCGCAAAATTTTTACTACCCAAATTTAAACATTAATAACTCTAGTTCCAATAAAGCTATCTGATTATTCCTTTCAGCATTATATAAAGCAACTAATTGTCTATCGTGGGCTATAATATGATATTGTTGCTACTAAAATTGGGGCCGTAATAAATTTTTATAATCATGCTGTCTTTTTGCTGGGAAAGTTTTATAATAATTTTACACCACCAACTTTCAACATTAATAACTCCGGCTATAATTAAAACATTTACTTCATCTTTTCACCACTAAATAAAGCAACTAACATTCTACAAAACTCCATAATTTCGGATTGTTGTTCCAAAATTCAGGGTCTTAATACATTTTTATAAAAATATCGTTTTCGTTCTGCAAAGTTTTTATAATAATTTCGAACCACCAACTTTCAACATCGATAGCTCCGACTGTAATTAAGATATTTACCTCATCTTTATGCCATTTAGTAAAACGACTAATGCGCTATAAAAGTCCACAATTTCGAAATATTGCTACCAAATCCAGGGCCGTAATAAATTTTTATAAAAATGTCGACGTTTTCAAGTCAAATTTTCTTGACCAGATTTAACCTCAAATAACTCATGTCCTAAAAATATTTAATTTACATTCTCCATACTAGAAGAAAACTATATGAAATTCTAAATAAAACTGAAAAGAGTTCATCCTTCTACCACTGATACAACGCGATCTGCAGCTGCTCAAACATTTTATGCGAAAATAGCAAACATTTCCAGCGTGAACAAACCCCATTTATTATTCACCACTCTGCTAGTTACCCTTAAATTGTGTTGGTTTCAATTAGACGCATT
Source organism: Ecitodaemon sp. MM-2014 (assembly GCA_030557295.1). Taxonomy (NCBI): domain Eukaryota; kingdom Metazoa; phylum Arthropoda; class Insecta; order Coleoptera; family Staphylinidae; genus Ecitodaemon; species Ecitodaemon sp. MM-2014. The sequence goes on along the minus strand of JARRAA010023837.1, from coordinate 6,228 downwards.
AATCCCGATTATCCACCGCCTCTCGCCGCACGCGTTCGTTGCATTCGGCGACGCGTTCATTTCGAGCGTCGCGTCGAATAGTTTTAGCGCGACGGCGGCGGCGCTAATTAATTAATTCGCGTCGGGTCTCCTACCTGGTAGAGGACGAACCAGCGCAGCTGCCACTTGCTGTTGTCCGCCGAGCGCTTGTGCAGATATCCTGCCTGGGAGTGGTCGTAATGCGCCCTTTCCGAGAGCATTATCAGCTGATTCTCGTTGACGCGCACGGTGCGCTGCATCTTCGGGCTCAGCATCTTGACGGCGGCGGTGGTGTGGGACGTGTATTGTTGATTAACTCTTCGTTCTGCAAGCACAAACAAGTCAATGCGTTAAAATGCTTCTATTGGCTGCGTGGAACGCGTCGAGTGGGGCGCGACCAATTATAGACCGAGGGAACGACACGTGGCGACGCGCGATTGGTTAGGGGACTCGGCGCATGTCCTACAGCCAATCACGAAGTGTGTCGATGCGCTCTGATTGGTCCGCTGGTTGCGACGAACGCGTCGAGTAGAGCGCGACCAATTATAGACCGAGGGAACGACGCGTGGCGACGTGCGGTTGGTCGACACATGTCCCACGACCAATCGCAACTTACCTCGGCGCGTTCCGATTGGTCGGATGGATATTGTCAGGTTAAAAACTACCTTGACGTGTAATTATTAGTTCACGTCGGCTCTCAACATCAAAAACGCGCGCAAGCTTCAAATTAAGTTAAGCAACGAGACCGCACCGGAGCGTTTCGCACTTGAGTCGCGTCACGGAAAAGTTTCATTAGTTAATTCATTAATTACGCTCGACGCAGTCGTTGCGCTCGCGTTTTAATTAAAGCGGACCGGGCGAAAGCATCCTTCACACCTTCGAGCGCGCACGAAACTACTCTCGCGCAATTTCCCAGCCGAAAAGTCGGCGAATAAGAAAATCCTCGCGCGAAATCAATTCCTCGGGACTTTTCGGGCTCGCCCCGAACGCCGGCGACGCTCGCGGTAATTCTTGTTTAGCAGGTTTCGCAGGCACGTTTTCCGCTAATTAAGCTGGGAATTGTGCGCCGCCGATGAAAGTCCCGAGGAGCGAACGCGAGCGGCCCGGAACAGAGACAGCGACGATCCATCAAGGGCCCAAACAATAAAACGCAATTTCCACGCGTAATGGAAAGCGACGCCGCCGCCGCCGGCAAAAATGCGAGAGCGAGCGCTCGCCGCTCGAACGCGGAAAAATCGCCCTGATAAATAACAATAAACTTGCGCGGCGAGTAAATTGCGAATTTCGAGTTTTTAATAGACAATGGAATAGACCGAGCTTCTTGGAGAATTAAATTTCGTTTCGGAAAGTTGCCTTCTCACCGTTCACTCTAGCGGCGAATAACTCGGCTTGCAGACAATATTTTGACAAAAGCCTTTCGGGATATAAAAGAGCAATTAATCCTACATCAAAATCGTATATTTTACTTTTATTCATATTTTTTTTTTCTGCTCGGTAATTAAATTATATGGAAACAATGATTTTTGATGGGAGTTTTTTTAATTGGCATCGAATAACTCGGTCGGTAATTAAAATTTTCCTAATTGCAATTTTCGACAAGAAAAAGTATGTAATTCTGTACCACAGGAAATAATTTATATGTTTTTAGTGCTTTTATCAAGGCCGTAATTAATTATTTTGAAACATTTTGTTGTTTTGTGTTCGGTTTTTTAAGGTCAACTTTAAGGTCCAATAACTCGGCTTAGAGACAAGATTTTCACAAACTCTTTCTAGAATATTAAAGGACCACTAATTTTGTATCAAAATTGCTTATTGTTGTTTTGTTAGCATCTTTTCCAGGGCCGTAATTAATTTCCTTGTAAATTTTCCAATTCAACACAATTATTTGTATGCTCAACTTTGAAGTCAAATACCTCGGTTTTCAATTGAAATTATGACATTTGCTTCCTAAGATATTAAAGACCAAGCAATTCTGTATCCAAATCACCTAGTAATATAATATCAAACCTTTCTCCAGGGCCCCTTTGTTTCAACTTTTTTTAAATTCAATTATGACGACTTCTGATCATTATTTTTAAATATACATCTCAGCCCTTAAAAGTACATCTCATTAGGTATAATCTTACTAAATTCTATATCCACGTCATTAAAAGTTTCCGAGATATGAGGTCGTAATTAATTATTTTGAAAAATTTTGTTGTTTTGTGTTCGTTTGTTTTATGGTCAACTTTAAGGTCCAATAACTCGGTTTAGAGACAAGATTTTCACAAACTCTTTCTAGAGTATTAAAGGACCACTAATTCTGTATCAACATTACTTAATGCTGTTTTGTCAGCTTCTTTTTCAGGGCCGTAATTAATTTTCTTGTAAATTTTCCAATTCAACGTAATTGTTTGTACGCTCATCTTTGAAGTCAAATAACTCAGTTTTCAATTGACATTATGACATTTGCTTCTTGAGGTATTAAAGACCAACTAATTCTGTATCTAAATCACTTACTAATATAATATCAAACCTTTCTCCAGGGCCGGAATGAATTATCTCGGAAAATTTGTAGAATCTTTCCCCTTTGTCTCAACTTTTTTTAAGGGTCAAATTCAAATCCAATTATGACGACTTCTGATCATTATTTATAAATATACGTATCAGCCCTTAAAAGCACATCTCATTAGGTATAATCTTATCAAATTTTATATCCACATCTTTAAAACTTTGCGAGATATGAATTTTAAAAAATTATCTGATTATTTCCATTTTGACATAAAAATACTGCACGCCTCCACTAAAACTTGAAAACTTCGAAATAACCTTATAAATCAACCGTTCGTAGTTGCTCAGTTAAGTCATTAAATAAGTCCGCGAGCTAATAAATCCACTAATTAGACCGTCACGAAGTCTTTCGAAACTTTTCTGGGCGGCAAATAAAAATATCCAATTAAGAAACACCTCGATCGCGTCTCTAATAACTTTTTTCAATTGCCGACTGATGCGCAATGTTTCCCATTTCCTCGGGGCGTGGAAAATTGCGTTACCGGCGCATCCGGCGAAACGAACGAGACGAATAATAGCGGAACGAAACAAAACCGACGACTTTACAATGGAGCACGCCGCCGAGGAATAAAGCGATGTTTTTCTTAAACGCGGCGCACAATGCCAGCGAATAATCAAGGACGTAAAATGCAAACACGAAATGCGAAAGAAGCAACCAGAAACGAGAAACGCCGATATAAAACACGAATATGAAACGAATCGAAATTAAGCGGCGGGAGGGTTGGGGCGGTTATGCAAATGGCGGAAAATTGAAAACAAATAGCGGTCCTCGTCACGTTCGCATTCTTAAGATCGACGAGAGCGCCATCTAGCGGAAGCGCGCTCCCCTCCCCCGTGCGTGATTAGGCTACTCGCCTAACGAGCGACTCCTCATTGGCCCTCGACTTTTCGCGCGTTGTTCTGATTGGTTCTTCATCTACTTGTAGGTTAAATTCCGCTCACGATCGGTTTCGATCCGAGGCCGGAACGAGCGTGATTGCGAAAAAAATCTCGACCGATAGACTTCGGTTGCGTTTCGCTTACTTTGCGCGCTCCGCTTGTTTTCGCTCGTTTGACATCCGAGCAATAATTTTATTCTTCCAAAGTGGAAACTTTTACGATTACGACCGAGATTAACTCGCCGCCGCCGGCCCGGCCCGCGCGTCCGGATCCGTCTCGAGAGCGCGTCGAACGCTTCGCACGGTTTTCCGGGCCGCGCATCGGAATTACGCATCGTAAAGCGACGCTTTACGAGCTGTTTATCTCGGAAGTCATTTCTTACTTTACACAGGATCGTTTCGCATATTTCGCGGCGCATGCGCGTCGAATCGTTACCGATTAGTCGAACTAACAATTTTTATATGAGAATTAATCGCGCGCCGCAAAAGAGGTAATTGAGAGGCGCGAGCGGGGAAAAAATCGCCGCGGGGGCGGGGCGAAAGGGGAGAAAGAGCGGACACGTGTTATCTGCCGATAATTGTACGCTCGGGGCGGAATAATAGGTTTTCGCTCGCACGCGTCGAGCGTAAAACAAATCAATTATCAATTTTCCGCATCGGGACGGGCGCGTGCATAAATTCATGGACCGGAAGGCACGAGAAAAAAAGGCGTAAGCAACGATCACCGACCTGCACAATCGATGCTTCGTTTATTCACTTTGCGCGACATCACTCGGTGTGACAAACCAGCCTATATTGAATTCATATTTTGCATGGAATTTATCAGCGGATATCGTCGGAAGTAATTCGTCAAATTTAAAGCTTTATGCAGAAAATTAAAGTATAACTAATCCTCTATCAACCTGCACAATTTCATGTTTCTATCTTTTATGCCAGGGCCGTAATAAACTTTTCAATAAAATGTGGTTTTGGAGTAGCAGTTTTTACGTAGTTGATTTTAGCAATTAATCACTATGCTTTATGTATATTTTAGGATAAAATAAAAATAAGCATAGGAAAACATCACTAATCCTCTTTCTAATAAATAATTGGTGTACCAAATGCGGTAATTATCAGGGCCGTAATTAATTCTTTAGTAATATGCGTTTTTTGATAACGGAATTTTACGTCATTGAATTTAATAATTAATAACAATGCTTTGTGCACATTTCAGGATCAAACAAAAATATGCGTAGGAAAATATCACTAATTCTCTTTCGAACAAAAAATAGTTGCAGCAAATACAGTAATTAATAGGGCCATAATAAACTTTTCAATAACATGTGTTTTTGGAGAACAGAATTTTACGTAATTGACTTTAATAATTAATACCTATGCTTTGTGCATATTTCAGGATAAAATAAAAATATGTATAGGAAAATATAACAAATCCCCTTTTATACAAAAAATAATTATTGTAAATATAGCAGTTCTAATTGCTGTAATAAATTTCTAAAATTTCATTGCATAATTTGCTTAATAGAAAGATCTAAATTTCGTATATTGTATTTAATAATTAATTCCGATAATTTCTAACGGATTTATTTAAAAATAAAAATCACATTAAATAAGTGCAAGTAATCGTCTTTAAAGCACAAAATAATTTATGTAAATATATCTATTATCAGGGCCGTAATAAATTCATAAAAAATCTGTGTTATTGAACACGGAAATTTCCAGCTTAAGACTTTAACAACAAATTGCGCTAACTTATAAACATTTTAGAAATAAACAAAAATTACTTTATAGAACTATAGCTAATAAGCTTTAAAATCAAAGTTAGTTCATGCGAATATACGCGTTGCAAGAGCCGTAATAAAATGTTGAATACTTCCCGCATAATTCACGATTAAAACCAAACGTTCCTTAACAACATTCGCAAAATATTTTCACATAAAACAATAACAAGGGCCTTAATATCGTTATCTATGTAGCACAATGTTCCTTAATGAATAATACATGGCGTCGGTATTAATAATTAATTGTTATTGTTGCCAGACGCGGCGTAAGTTCCTGATGAATGTTTGTTGTCGCAAGCGCGAAGCAAAAAGCAACAAGTTTCATTGCTTATTAATGCCAGACGGCGCGAAGGGCAAGGGACGCCGTAAATGCACGAGAACGTAAGAGGATAGACTATTCAGGACTGCAAATCCTGCGACTGACGAGAACTGCAAATTGAAGCTGAAAACTCGTCCCTCGACAGCGCACAGAGAGAACGGTCGAAAACTTGGACGCGCAGTCTCTTGACGCACTTTAATATTCATTTGTTTTGTTATTTATCGCCGCAGGCTCCTCTAGAGGGCGCGAGTTACACCTAGCGAAAGATGGCGTTACTCTGACGTGCAACATAACCTAGTTCGAGGGCTAGAAAGCGAAATATCTTTGCTTCACGAAGTCACATCGATGCTATCAAGGTGTAATTATGATAATTAGTTTGCGGCGTATCAACTTATTGATTTGTCATTGCAATAGCGCCCAAATTATTGAATAGTCATTAAGCACATGGAAAACGTAATTTCGTTCGAATTAAAAACGAGAAAGCAAGGTTAATTAGCGAAACGAGATACTTGCATGTGCCGAAGCATGGTGCGTGCGTGTGCGGTGGTCGGCGGCGGCGCTGGGACGCGCGCGACTCGCTTCGCTTCGCCCGCCCGCGCCGGCGAGTGCTGACGTACTGACCGCGCCGACTGCGCGCGAGCTTGCCGCGTCCCCTCGACGGCGGCGGCGACTGGCGGCGGGCGCT
>JARRAA010023802.1:0-37108 GCA_030557295.1 Ecitodaemon sp. MM-2014 | reverse complement strand
CCCATACCCGCACCCATTCATTTCTATTCTTCCCGACCCTAACCTAGCCACCCCTCACCTCGCCTCCCCTCACCTCACCCAACCTCTCCTCCCCTCTCCTATCCTCTCCTAACCTAACCTAACCTAACCTCACCTAACCTAACATAACCTATCTCTTAGCCCGTCGAATCATTTTCGATTCGATTCGGTTCGAACCGTTCGGTTCGACTTAGTCTTATACAAATCCAAATCTAAATTAATTTGCATGCGAGCATTTCCGGGTTGATAATTTGGCAGTGTGATTATAATGACAGTTAGTTGTGGTATGAAACTCTAAATTAATAAAAATTATGTTAATTAGATGCTAGCCCGCGATGTTCGCGCGCGAACAGATTCCATCAATGCTGGCAGTCCCGTGTTCAAATCTCTAGGCGGATTTGAATCTTTCGTTGGTTGTTTTCTATTGTTTTAGCAAGAAAATGTTAAAATGTGCCTTTTCGTTGTAATTTTATTTAGAAAAGCATACATTTCAAATTTTAAGAAACCGATTTTATGGGCTTAATCGACGCGCAATTTTGTGCTGATCTTGTTCGGTTCGGTTTGGTTCGGTTCGGTTCGATTCGGTTTTAAACTGTTCGGTTTTAAACCGTTCGGTTCGACTCAGTTTTATACAAATCCAAATCTAAATTATTTGCATGCGAGCATTTCCAGGTTGATAATTTGGCAGTGTGATTTTTAATGACAGTTAGTTGTGATATAAAACTCTAAATTAATAAAAATTATGTTAATTAGATGTTATTATTTAGGTTCCGTTCGGTTTGGCTCGGTTCGGTTTTAAACTGTTCGGTTTTAAACCGTTCGGTTTTAAACCGTTCGGTTTTAAACCGTTCGGTTCGACTCAGTTTTATACAAATCCAAATCGAAATTAATTTGCATGCGAGCATTTCCGGGTTGATAATTTGGCAGTGTGATTTTTAATGACAGTTAGTTGTGCTATAAGTCTCTAAATTAATAGAAAATTACGTTAATTAGATGTTATTATTGTTCGGTTCGGTTCTAGTTCGGACGAAATCTGGGATCGTAGGAAACTGCAAATGCCCAGCGAGAGAAACCGAAACGAAAACGAAAGCTGAAAAGAAATGGGCTTAAGCTGTCACCTTGTCCTCCTTTGGTTGGTATTTCGGAGGTTAAATTTCCATCCACGCGGATTCGGGTTATTATTTCTATTGATATCAATGATGAGTTTGATAATGTCTTCTGGAATTCTTTTTTATTGAGGATATGATTGTAGTAGTGAAGTTTCACTTTGTCGAATGCTTTCTTGATGTCAATAAAGCACATGTGGGCAACCTGGTCGTATTCTATTGCCTTTTCCTTAATTTGGTATAGCATGAAGATGGTATCCGTTGTGGACCTGTTCTTTCAGAATCCTTGCTATTCTTCTGTGTCCTCTATTAGGTTTTTCAATTTTATGTGGAGAATTCTAATCAGTAGCTTCAGCGTGCTGTTTAAGAGCATTATTGCTCTGTAATTGTCAAGTACCGTTCGTCCCCCTTTTGTTAAATATGAGTATAGTTATACTATTGTGCCATGCGGCCGGTACTGTTGCGCTGTGAAGTATGGTGTTGAATAGGATGGTCAGTGGTATGGTATATTTTAACAGTTCGTTCGTTATTCCATCACTGCCTGGGCTATTCCTGTTCTTAATTGGGCTAGTGCCTTCTTGAATTCTGCTTCACTTATTATGGTTTGGGTTTTGTTGTTGTAGGTGTGCAGGTGCCTGTCTCCCTTCATGCTGGCACTAATTGCTGGAAGTATGTTTCCCAGGTTTCGACTGATATACTCATTGTTTACACATATTTGCAAATGGTTTTCTTCCTGTTTCATATCATCTTCCAGACCTTTCTTTGTGCACCATATAGGTTTGTATCCATATTCGCTGTGAATGTTTCCCTGTACTGCTCTTGCAGTCTACTTATGCCAGCATTCACTCGATTTCTGGTGTGTTTATATGTGTTGTATTCCTTGGAGTTGGGTTACTTCTGTATTTCATGTATGCAGTCTTCTTCTTGTGGGTCAATTCTATTACTTCTTTGGTGAACCAGGGCATCTTCTTTGTCGTCATGTCCAAAGTAAATGTTGTTTATTCTGAGCTCGTCAGCCACACAGAAGTCAATCAGTGCTTCACCATTCCTGTTTATGGTTGGTTTCATTATGCCTGGTATCTTCTCGTTTCCTATTCTGGCATTTAGGTCCCCAAGTAGGATTAATTTTCTGTTTTTTGGGATGTTTTGTACAGTCTGTAGGAGGTGTTTGTAGAATACAATGCTTTCTTTTCTTGGCCTGGATGTGAATGGAATGTACACATAGATGTGCAGCTCATCGTTCTCGTTAGTTTTAAGGGATACTGAAACAATCCTATCGTTGACATATGTGGTGTTCAGAATGTACTGTGAGTATTTTTCTTGCAAGAGGATGCCCATGGCGAAATGAACTCTTTCGTGTTTCGGCTTTCCCCTGTATATTAGCACAAAATTTCCATATCTGGTATCACCTTGACCTTTCCGTTTTGTTTCAGATATTCCACATATGTCGATTTTGAGATGGTTTAATTCGCTTACGATCTCTTGGTCGCATTTAGTGATGGTGTTTATATTCCAGCAGGTGATTCGCAGTATTTTGAGGTTATTCCTCCGTATCCTTTTTCTTGTCCTATATTATCGGTTCTTTGCGTATTGCGGTTGTTTTACCTAGGGTAGGGTGCTGGCCTGGCCCTGAAACCCTCCTCTGGTGGAGTTTCTCAATATTTCAAAATGTAAAAAAATCGACGCGCAATTTTGCGCTGATTCGAAGGGCAGTAAGCGTTTTTCTCTGCCGCTAATATTTTCGGAGAAATTCGACTCCGAAATTTTAAGTCAATGTGGTCAAAAAACTTCTATGTATTTAATCGGCGCGGTATTTAACGCTGATTCGAACCGTGGCAGCCGTTTTTCTCTATCCTGCATAGTTTCCGAGATATGCGTTTCCAAGGCGCTTTTTTCGAAGCGAGTAAGCGAAAATGATCCGGATGGTGTCCACCGTTTGCGGCGAGAACGTGTTGCCGAACTGCAAAGCTGCAAAGTACCAGTTCTAGCCGCAGCACCATGTCACCCTTAAGAAACGGTTCGCGCAAACCGGTGCAAAAAAGGATACCTCCTGACCAGAGATCGTTGGAAGAGTGTCACTGGCGTCACTAGAAAGAGAAGTCCGGTAGAAGGCGCTAAACGGCAATTTACGCTAACGTCCCAGCTTTTAAAATCCGATTTTATGTGCTCAATCGACGCGGGATTTAACGCTAATTCAGAGGGCAGTACGCGTTTTTCTCTATCGCTAATATTTTCCGTCAAAATCGCATGCAAAAAGTGCAAAATGCATGTGCGTTCGGTGCATTCAATAAAACGCTCTATTCACATGGATTGCATTTCTTTAAGAATTGCCTCATTGCGTCTTATCCCCACGTGCTAGAGCGAGAGAGGCCGACAGAGGGCGCTGTCGAGTGCAATTTGCGGCGTCTCCATTGGCCAGTCACTCTGTCACTCATGCCGACGGTAAAGTCGTAAGTCGTCGTCCGTCGAAAAGTACGCACCACAGAAATATAGTTTTCATACTGCATGCACACACAATGAAAAGCACCGATTAGTTTTTCACTGTTTTAAATAGTTTTGGAGATAAACAAGATTTTTGACCAAAAACAATAAAATGATACAAAATCGTCAATTTCTTCGGTTTCGGTTGCCTCTCTCTCTGGATGAACCAGAGAGTCCGGTTCCGGGCAGTTATGCCATCCGTGTCGCTTGGTTCCCGTTCATCGCTATCTGCTTCCGATTTATTAATTGGATTCGTTTGCACAGCAATGTCATTCACGCTGATGGCCAGCCTTATGTTTTCTTTGTCTTCCTCCATTATGGTCACATCTCGACTGATCATAATTATTCGTGATTGTGGATTGTATAGCAATATCCTTTCACGTTGTGACTATATCCTACAAAATAAACCTTCTCAGACTTGTTATCCCACTCTAGATGTCGCATATGCATCATTACATCGGTTTTTTTTTTATAAATAACAAACATTTTGCCTTTTCCATTGGTTTCCTGGTGTATGATGCCATAACTTGTGACTTAACAATCACATGCTTCCTTGCAAAATTCTCTTCCATTATCTGATCTCAACAAATGGATTATTGTTGCCTGTTCTTTTGCTTTGGCAAAATATTCAAAAACTATTCCGATATAATCATCTTCAAGCTGTGAAAATATCATGATCTTATATCTGCATGGATTACTTGTGGTAAATCTTTACTTCTCTTTGATTTTCCTTCGCAACATGTTCTACGGTTTGCTTTCTTGACATTGGCTGTGCCTTGGAATGTGATGCCTCTCGCAGCACCACCTTGCATCCTTTTGATGTCTGCGTCATTTAGGTGACCCACTCTTCGATGTCACGTTTTGTAATCCGGGTTTATGTTGAAACATACTCGAGCTTCCGTGATTAATTTGTGTACTCCTCTTTCAACGTGCCTATACCGCAAACTGTTCCGTTTTTGCTAATCACACATCCGTTTTCGTCCCCAAAACGTCACCCTGTTTGAGGGCGAAATTCGAGCGAGTTGCAAAGTCCATTCGATAATTTTTAAATTTTATTGAATATATAAAATTGATAGCAACGTTATTATTTTTCATCTCATCTGATTATTTTCATTTAAATTTAAACTCGTTTCGATTACTAATACAATTTGAATTCATCGCGCGCTCCGCGAACGCGACGCGCGGAGGCGCGCTTGCGTGGTAAATAATCCCTAACTTCAGCTTTATTACTCTCGTCACCTTGTTTTTCTTTACATTATAGAGATATTTATAGTCTAACATATCAGAATGTGAGGAGAACGTAGTCTCATAAATCAACGAAACCGCAACGAAATCTCCCGCGCGTCATGTTTAAACTTGTGGCGACGTCGTTCACAGCATTCGAAAATTGCGCAATCTATGAATCCTTAGAACACTGCAAGCACGAAATGTTTCGATGGCTGTACTGGTTTAGTAGAAAAAATACGGCAAATGGCTTCGTCTATCACAGAAATGCAATGACCGTTCATTTCGAAAATATATGCTCAGCGTCGTCATCGCGTTCTGCATCGACTCGATCGTAATCATCGTAACAAGGTAAGATCAGTGCTTGCGCCGCATGCCGATTAAATGCAACTCAAAAGCGAAACTATTGCCGTCGAAACGCCGAAGTGTGGAGCGACATAGGCCGTCGAGCAACGTGCAAAAATCGACACGAAAAGAAACGAAAGATAATCCGATATTCATTCCCTACGCCTACGCCTAAATAAAAGAGTACCGCTAAAAATAAATACAAACTAACCGGGACGCCGCTCGGATGGCGGGGCGCGCGCAAATATAATACATCAATAATAATGACCAGTACAATATAAAATCCAGGCTTAAAACAAACAAAACGCATAACGGCCATTAGAATCCATCAAATGAAACAATTAAACTTCTCTCCCGAGTTCTCCGCAAATTCAACTAATAAGTATTTAACAACTGTACAGAATGATTGTGGAGAAGAAGATGTATATCCGTACATCGGCATGCCATCGTTTGCTCAATCTATATGCTAAGTCGTAACAATTTTCATCGTCGTCATCGTCGTCGTCGTCGTTTTGAAAATTTCTCGTCTATGAATATATATAATATATAAACAAATTTCGTTCATTTTAGGTTGCTCCGCCCTTCGTAGTTAGCAAGTACATTACGCGTACAAAAACGAAATATTCGTACATTTCATGGGTTGCAGTATTGTTTCTGTCTGGCTGCTGTCTTCTTTGTGGTGTGTAGGGATGCTTCAATTTAGAGTATATTTTACGGCCTATAGTCTTCATTACTGTAGTAATACGATTACTCTACGACCTTGAGTACCTTTCCAATGGCAATAGTCTTATCTGGAACAGAGGAGGAGCGTCAAACGTGTCGATCGCCCGTCGCGACGGCCGAGAGGGCGCGCTGACAAGTGTTAGTCCTCGCACTACGGCCGCGACCGCCGACCGGGTCGCGGCCAACTCTCGAAGGACGCGAAGGGCGGCGCGGCGGCGCTCGAGAGGGCCAAAACGGTCCGCCCGAACAGCCTCGCCGCCCCTCGATGATCTGCCACGATCGTAACGCTTTCGAGGGTCGACTCACCCCCGACCGCTGACTTGTCGTGGGGCGCATTCGCGGGGCGGATTCGCGGCGCGGACTTGCGGAAGGTCGAGAACGGCGAAGATATACTCACTTTCATCTCTTAGCGTGAAGCGACCCATTTGTGGAAACAGCTTGAACGACTCGAGGCATATGACGCCGGCGCATTCTATCCTCATTATGGCTACTTGATCTTGCTTAACAAACCTAGGTCGCGTTTTGCTCTTCTCCCCGGTTCGCTTGTCTACCAAACAAATTAAGGCCTGCGAAGGAAGAACGCACAGATAGATTGAAGCCAGGGCGACAGCCGGAGCGCACGAGCGGCGGCGCGCGCAGAACTGAGACTCACTTTAACGGTGACTTCTTCTGCAGCACAATGGATATGCATGACAGCACTGTAGCCGGCGCAAATGATTGATTTGTGTTCTAGGATGACGAGCTGCGCGTCGAAGATGCGACCGGTGCGTATGGGATTGGCGGCGTCGCACAACACGAAGCCGGGCGACACGTCCTCCTCTTCGACGCCCTTCACCTTGATCTTGACGTTCTCGCCAGAGACCACCTGACTCACTTCGTCGTCGTCCGACCACAGCTGATCCACGGTCACGGGCGTCTAAAACAAGCGCGAAACTGAACGGTCGAGACAAGCGAAACGAAACGAGACGAAACCAAGCGTGCATCGACAGTGATGCGAATGTTCGCCGATTTATTGAGCGTCCCAAGCCCGCAGCCGAGACGAAGCTCAAATAACGGGCCGGAAGAATTACGACGAGCGTCGATCGGTAGCAAAACGCTAGCGATCAACGTGCCACAATAATTCCAATGCTTTGCCACGAGCGTAACGCTTTCCAAGACTTCGGAATCTTGAACCGCTGACTTCCTTGTGGCGCTCAGAGACTAACAGCAGAAGCGACACATACCCTGTTCGGCATAATCATCAGATTGGTGCCCTTCCTACACTCGCCGGCTTCCACCTTGCCCATCACGACCGTGCCCATGTCCTTGTATTTGTCTACGATCGGCATGATGAACGGACCGTCGACTATCCTATTGAGCGATGGAAGATCGTCGATGAAAGGAATGAACGCTGGTCCCCTGTACCACGGACAAATCTACCGAACGGAGCATAATAAATCAGTGCGCGGCCCGAGTCAGCGAGACAAGTGTCGCAATCGCCGCATGCATGAATTAAAACTTGAAATCGGTGAGCGGTCGTCGAGATGCATGGCGCGCTCGCTTGGGTGTGTTCGGCAACGAAATGAAAGTCGCATGCATGGACAAGAGAACGCCGAGCACGCCGAGAAAGCCGACGCGACGGCGCATGCATTGAGTGGCGACACGGCGGACTCGAACGATTCGATGCGGCCAATGGGCAAGTCGAGTTACCTTCTCATCGATTTGCTCCCGGAGCCCTTGCCCGGTCTGCCCGGAGCACGGCAGGAAGCTGAGGTCTTTCGCCGGATTGAAACCCAACTTTTTGAGGTAGGGCAGTATCTTGTCCTTGCATTCGTTGTAGCGCGCCTCGTCCCAGTTGACGGTGGGATCGTCCATCTTGTTGACCAGCACGACGAGATGCTTGACGCCCGCCGTCTTGGCGAGCATGGCGTGCTCCCGCGTCTGCCCGCCGCGGTCGAAGCCCGTCTCGAATTCGCCCTTGCGCGCCGATATCACCAGGATGGCGAGGTCCGCCTGCGCGGCGCCGCTGATCATGTTAGGAACGAAGCTCTTGTGGCCGGGCGCGTCGAGGATGGTGAAGTGCTTCTTGTCGGTCTCGAAGTACGCGCGCCCCACCTCGACGGTCTTGCCCTTGTCGCGCTCTGGAACGATCGTTGCGTCAATGCGGTGCGACGTCGCCGAAGCCGACTAACAGCGTCGAGCGGGGCCGACGGTGTCAGTCCTTACACTATGACCGTAGCGATGGCACTGCGATCGACTCTCGAAGGACACGGTCGGCGAGCAGCCGACGCCGGAGCAGGCCAGAACGGCCCGCTCGAGCGCGCCGCGCGCCGACGCGTTGATCTGCCACGATCGTAACGCGGCCGGAGGCCGAAGCGCCTCGGGCCGCTGACCGAATCGTGGCGCCGCGCGTCCCGCTCCCGGCCCACGGCCGCACGCTTACCTTCCTGGTTGGTGTCGAGGGCCCAGGACAAGTACCACGACTCGCGGCTCTTCTCGCGCGCCTCGCGCTCGTACTTCTCCAGCGTGCGCTTGTCCACCATGCCGGTGAGCGCCATGATCTGGCCGCCGATGGTCGACTTGCCGGCGTCCACGTGGCCGATGAAGACCACGTTGACGTGCTCCTTCTTGTTCTTGGACGCCTCCTCCGGCTTCGCGGGCTTCTTCTTCACCGCCTTGGGCGCCTCCTCGGACGAGGGCTCCTCCTCGTCGCCGTCGGGCGTGAGGATGGGGTCGTTGTCCTCGGCGACGTCCTCCCAGGTGCCGCCGTCTCCCGGGGATGCGTCGCCGTCGGCGGGCGGGATAGGTGGCGGCTCTTTGACGTCGACGCGCTCGGCGCTCTCGGTGTTGGTGCCTGCGGGCGAAGGAGAAAGGCGCGAAATGCGGCATAAGGTGGCATGATGCGGCATAACGTGGCAGCGGCTGGCGCGTCTTACCATTGAGGGTCGGCGTGTGCTGGGGCGAGTCGCACGCGGGCGCCTCGTCCGACGGCGACGGGTCGTCGGCGGGGTTCGCAGCGGGCGCCGTGAACGATCCGAATGAAGGCACGAATTCGACTGCGTTGACGTTCAACGTGGAAAACTTGGTTGTCACGTCCGTGGGCTGCGTTGGCGAGTTGTTGGCCGATGTGGAGTCCGCCTGCGACTCCCAGCAATCCGGCGCCGAGTTATTGGACATTGTACGACGCGCGCTGCGGCAGATTGGGTTGATCGTTCAGTACAAAATGGTCAATGATTCGATGGTGATTGAAAACGAGTGCGAAAAACGTTTCCACTCGCGGCAGCTTGCGGCAGCTCTCGCGCTCTCGACTCGTCCGCGTGCGTCGTGCACACCACCACCGGAAGTCGGCGGTCGGGCCAAGATGTCAGACGTCACTGCCGCCTGTCAACGCGCGCCCGATGCGCCCACGGCGGCGCCGCGGCGCGCGCCCCGGCGGCGTCGCTTCGGCCGCGAGCGCACCGGAATCCGTACTCACCCTTGCGAACGATGACCGCGTGCCGAGCTTGCCGAGCTGCAACGCGCGGCGGCTGCTGAAAACGAACGAGGCCGTCGCCACGTTCAAAAATCCGAGCCCGACCGGATGACCCCTCCAACCATGCGGTCGCGCCCGAGCGCCGCCGACCGGGCGCGACCGGCCGCAAGTGCGAGTCGCGAGCGGCGCGCACGTCGCGGAATTCGAAGCGGGCGGGACGGGCGAGAGCTGGCGGCGCTCCCTGGCGGATGGTCGCGAAGCAGCAATTAATTCAACGGCAGCAATCGCAGCAATGACGACGAACGTTTCCAGTAAATCTGCTTTATTATTCAGCTCGTAACAATTATCTTTTAACGCATTGATTCTTCTCCTCGCGCTTGGCTCGCTTCAGCGCTTTGAACTCCATGTCCTCGCAATGCTCGGCAAACATGATCATCAGCGAAGGATAGAGCAGCGACAAGAGGGGCAGCTCGTCCGCGGCCACCTAGGACAGACAAGCACACGTTAATTCGGGCGCTGGCGCGTTCATTGTCGCGGAACGCCGACGCCTACCAGCATGTTGTCGAACGCGATGCCGACGTTGTCGGAGAAGTTCTTGTTGAAGCGCGGCAGTTTCGCATACCGCTGACTGAAATGCGTGAGGAGAATGTTCTGCGCGTTCATGCGCTGCCCCACGCGGATGGCCTGCGACGTCGTGGAGTGCATTTTGAGCACCGCCTCGGCGGCCAGCTCGTCCTCCATGGTGGCTTCGTGAATGAGCAAATTCGAGCCCATCCCTAGCTGAATCAAATTCTCGCTAGGCATGGTGTCGCCGCTATAAGTAACTCGAAATCCGTTTTTATGCTTGAAGCTTACTCCGAACGCGTTCGGGCAATGTCTCACCATGCACGTGTTCACGTCGGCGAGACTCAGCGCGTCGCAAATGTCGCCTTTGCGCGCTGCGTCCACCGCGTTTTGGTCCAACAGCAAGTCGCCGTTCGCCACCAGGCCGTACTCGTCGCACAGGTCCTCGAAGCACAGGTCGTAGAAGCCCAGCCAGCTCTGAATTTGCTTCGGCGCCAAGAGATAGCAGGGCTTGAGCGGCAGCCCCAGCAGGCCGCGCGCCCGTCGACGCCCTTGCAGATACCCGATCAGACCGATGTGATGATCGGCGTGCAAGTGACTGACGTAGATCGCATCCGTGTTGGCGACGACCTTCAGCGCGTCGCGCTCGCCGAAGAAGCGCACCGCTTGTCCGTACGTCCCTTCGCCGCAGTCCATGAGGATATTGCTGTGCTCGTCCGTGAACAGCATGATGCCGCTGGTGTTTCGCGTCTTGTTCGGGATGCAGGAGCCCGTGCCGAGGAACAGGATTTTCGGATAAGGCCGGCCGCTGGCTGTGCAGCACTTTTTCTGCATTTCGATGTGCACCTTTTGCATTTCGTCGCAGAAGCCGTCCAGGGCGTACGTTTCGTCCACGTATTCGGAGGGCACGAGGCGGATCTCGCTCGACTTGTCCTTGCCGAGCCGCGGGCGCAAATGGAAATTGTAAGAAGTGCCCGGCTGAATGTGCGCGACTTGCTGCGACGGCAGATCCTCGGCGGCCGCCGAGAGGAGGCCGTCGCGATCGTCGTCGGCGGCCTCCTTTCCCGTGAGTCGCTTCGTGCCTTTGTCGCCCAGCAGCGGGAAGAGGTCTTTGCTCAAGAGATTCAGCTTGTACTGGATGCGATGCACGGCGATGCTGCCCATGCAGGTGTTCCTGTCGTTGATGAACAGGTGCTGGGTGCTCGGCGAGAAGCCCTCCAGCCACGCCTGGTAACGCGCGCCGTCGACGATCGCGGCGGGCGTGAAGTGAACCACCAGGTAGGCGATGTCGTCCTGCGCCGAAGCTGCTTTGTGTCGATCGATCGCCTCGCTCGAGATCAAGGCGTCCAAATACTCCTCGGTGGGTGCGTCAACAACTGGAAACACACGAGCACATCCGAATGAGCTACACCCGGCCGTGGCGCTAGCGCAATCCGATAATTACAAATAAAAACGGGGCCCGGTTCTTCCGGCTCGCACACCTGCTCCGGCGTGACGAGCGTGCCGTCGTCCAGGACGACGCTCTTGCCGTTCTTCAGCTCGCCAAGCTTGGGCCCGGCGGGGATGTTCAGCTGCACGCATTTGTTCAAGTTGAGCATGCCGGGTCGCGGCTTGAGGCGGCACACGTAGCACATCACCATGCCGCACTGCTTCTGCTCGAGGAGCGTCTTCTTCATCGTTTCGGTGATGCCGGTCGGCTCCACGACTCGCTTTCCGCTTGCTAAACAACAACAACCTTGGGTTTACACGAAAACAAAGAGATTCGGCAATGCGCAGGACGATGCGGGAGCAGGTCGAAGGAGCGCGGGAAGACGACGCGGGAAGGCGGCGCGGGAAGACGGCAAAAGGGATACCTGCGAAGGAACGGGCTCTTCTCCGCTTCTTACTTTCGTGCGAATAATAGTCGGTGTCGTCCTCGGAACTGGACGCGGCACGCAAGCCCGAGGCGCAGCTTGACGAACGGCGACGCTTGCGCGAACCTCTCGTCGTTGTCCCGACGCTCATCTGCGACGACAACCGCGCATCTCCAATGAATACACAATCGAATATTTCAAAACGCGAATTACCGTTGACACGCTGGAACCAGCCTGCGTTACCTTATCCATTTCCGACTCCACGGCCAGCACGCTTGTGGCGTCATCGTCCGCGGGCGGCTCGCTCCTAGTCAAGGGAACATATCTTACTGTCATCACGTTATCCTCGAACTGGTGATCGGCCGAACACTCTGCCATCGTGACAGTCATATTCTTCATCACGACGAAGCGCTTTGTCGCTCGGAACAGCTCAACCTACGAATTCGCAACGTTACTCGGCCCGCGGCGCTAACACCGACGATCGCTTACTAAGCCTGCAGGGCCATGCAGAGTGATCTCGGGAACTCCGACATCCTGTATGGTCAACGCAGTCCCTGGTAGGCCACCCATATTCTTCCACGACGCTTGCGTGATGAAAATGTGCTCCAACTTGGCGAGCTTCGCCTTGTGCTCGTGCGCCAATCGCTGCGTGCCTTCTCCGCAATTGAACAAATACCTGAAACGACACTGAAGTAGCGAATGCTAGCCACTCGAGTAGATCGAGTTACCTGGATTGGTCGGAGAAAATGTACAGGCTTCGCGGGGCGCCCTCCGCCCCCGTCCCCAGCACTTGCAGCGTGACTTTCGCCGGCGCATACTTGGAATTGCGCTCCTTGATCTTCTGCCGTTGGCGTTGGGCGTCCGCGACATGCTTGGGATCCTTGGGCATGTTCGCATGCAACAAGCGGCGAGTCCGTAGGTTAGGAATGTGGGAACTCGCGGCGCACGGCGACCGTGCCAATGATTTTAGTCCGGAGAGGCTGGAAAGTGAGACGCGAGTTGCTAACATCAGAGCGCAGGTGTGCGCGAGGCTTACGATGCATGCGAAGCGCTCAAAGATGATTGCAATGCGAATGAGGATGACGAAATCGTTTGAAATGTGCACGAAAATTTGACTTGACGTGTGCGTCGAATGAGGCGCCGACAGAGGGCGCCGCCAGAGGGCGCCGAGGGTAGCGCCGGCGACGCTCACGGCGCTCGCAGATCGGCACGATTGGCACGATTGGCATTTAGGAGGCATGCATGCGTAGAACGCGTTTATTGTTGAAACTTAAGATCATAACGGAAACTTCACGTGCCCAAAATGGCCATACTGATTTCCTTGATCATCTTCATTCTGTTCAGCATCTTCTCCAGTTGCGTGCGCTCCAGGGCGCTCGTCGAGTACCACACGGGGCTGTCCGGCACGCAGCTGCGCTCGGGCTGCAGGTAGAACACGTCGTTTCTCGTCTTCACGCTCTCGGGACACTTGGAGAGGAAGAACTCGTAGAGTCGCACCGGGCATCTCAGGGGATTCTCGAGGCACTCCTGCTGCTCGTAGACTTTCCGCTTCCCCCATGCGCCCTTGCTGGGCGGGTAGAAGCGTAGCAACACGTTCCTTTGATTAGGCGCGTTCGCGTTGCGCTTCCAATGCTTCATGATGTGCGAGAAGCTCAGCTGGAGGTGGTCGTCGACCGATATGAGGTTGAAGTGCTTCGTGTTGAAGAACAGCAGCGTATTGAGCAGCACGAGCGGCGAATGCGCGCCCAACTGCTTGCTCTCCCACAGATGCTCCTCTTCGACGCGCGTTATGATGTACTGACTGTCGTTGTACAGCTGGCAGAAGGACAGGCAAATCTCGTTGAACGTGTCGGTGAATTTCTCGTAGAACGGATCGCAGAACAGATTGTCGATGCGCCCGTTCTCGTACAAATACAGCTGAACGCCCAGGCAGAGGTAGTAGATGGTGTCGGAGGCGTAGGGCGCTCCGTTCGGCTTGCGCACCTCTTTGATGAACTGGCACAGGCAGAAGCACAGATCCTCGGCGCTCAACTGCAGCAAGTCGAGTTTGATGAACTTGGGCGATTTGACTTTTTGCAGTTCGAGGTTCTTGATGGTCGCCCACTGCTTCCACGCGTTCACGCCGAAGGTGTACTTGAGCGAAAGATTCTCGTCCGGCTTCGCCATGTCCATGACGCGCTGCGTCGACGACCTGCCTCTGGGCGCGTACAGGCGCGGCCGCCTGCCCGCCGCCAACATGCGCGTGGAGTTGTCCACCTCCGACTCGAGGTCCAGAGGCTCGGTGTACTCGTTGGCCATCTTGAACGCCATGGAGAGCACGTCGTCGGGGAACGCGGACGACGACGCGGCGTCCATCTGCGACATGGACGTGTCCAGAATCTTGGCCGAGTCCGGCACGGCGACGTCATCGTCGGAGTCGGAGGTGGGCTCGTTGCGCTTGTCGCCGGCCGCCATGTCGGCCATCATCAGTATCTCCGCCTCCAGCGGGTCGGCGGGGATGCGATTCTTGATCTTGGCGATCTCCTTTTGTATGCCCTTCATCGACCGGCGACCTGTGCGGATGAAGATGGGTATTAAGAGCGGGATCGGGACGGGAGTGAGCATGGGGATCGGCTGAACGTACATGGACAGAGGCGTGGGGACGTACACCGGCGCCGGGATGGGTATCCAGCGTGTGGTCGTGTCGTCCGTTTGCACCTCCACGGAGCGCTCTTTGATCTTATGCTGGATCGCCTTGGTGAGCATCCGCGGCGCGCACGACACCGCCTTGTTCTTCTGCCTGGGAATGTGCCTCGGCTTGGTGACGACCAGCATCTGGACGGCGGCCTTGCCGATGTTGCACGCCGCGTCAATCATCGCCGCCAGGTCTCTGCCCTGATAGGTGTAATTCTGCCCGTTGGCGATCTGCTCCAGGTGCGCGACGTTCGGCTCGCACATCTTCACTTTCTGCGAGTACGTGCTCTCGAAGTACACGGTCAGGCAACTCAGCGAGCAGACGCAGGTCAGCGTGGCGCCCTCGACGTGGCGGATCATGTCGAAGTCGTACTTCTTCACCAAGCACATGCCGCAGTTGACGATATTCCGGTGAATGATGAGGAAGATCTTCTGGCATTCCCTGCTGCACAGGCAATGCACCTGCTCCATCTCGTACACGGAATGATCACCGGGCTTGCGCCTGAAGGTCATCGGGCAGACCACGCACTTCACCATTTCGATCTTGTTGACGAACTTGTAGGCGACGAAACACCTCTCGGAGCAAATCGACTCCGTTTTGTCGTCGCCGCGCACCACCAGCTCGACTTCCTTCTCCTGCCTGCAGACGGAGCAGGGCGCGGATTGCTTGGGATCGGAGCTCTCCGGGTTCGCCGACTCCCTGCAGCGCTTCGAGCAAAACACGTCGGCAGCCTCGTCGCGCAGATCCTCCTGACAATACTGGCACAGCTTGCGCGCCTTCTTGTACGAAATCAAGCACGACGTCTTGCAAAACTGCGTCACTGTCGTCCCGAATCGAACGCAATACTTGCCCAGCAAATGATCGGGCACGGGTTGTTGGCATTTGGCGCAGTCGGCGTTGATGGAGGCCTGCGACAGGCGCAGACAACCTTCGTTGCAGAAATCTCGCGCCTCCCAAGTGACGTAGTCGTCGGCGTCGACGCTCTTATGGCAATGCTTGCACTGCCTCAAGGGATCGCGGCCCTCCTCCATCTCGTCTTCCAGGAGACACGGCGTCGGCTCCATCTCCTCGTGGGACACCGTCTCTTCGGTGGTGAACACCCGCAGCCGAAGAATTCTCTCGATGTAATCGCCCGCGTGCTTCTCTTTGAATTTCTCCAAGCACGCCGCGGCGCACACCGACTCGCTCCTCTCGTTTTTGTGCGCGAGATACTCGGGCACCTCCTCGTTGCTGCAAATGGTGCAAGCCGATTTGTCGGCCTTGTTCGCCAGCGTTATGATGAACTTATCCGCGTCGCCCGGCGTCTCCGCCGTGCTTTGCGCTGCGGCCGTCTCCCGCGCCGCATCCGACACGTCGGTGTCATCTTCGGCTAGGATGGTCTCGGCTTCGGTGTCCCTACAGTTGAAGAGGTCGTCCGGGAGCGGTTCGCCCGCCGGTTCCTCCGGCTCTTGTTCTTGATCCTCCAACAGTTTCTCATCTTGTTCAGTGGTTTCGATCGGGTCGGTGTCCATGGCGGTCTCCTCGGCCGGACTGTCTTCGTCAGCGACGTCCACGAAGTTTCCCTCCATTAAGTCCCCAGGTGGTTTCACGCTCAACGTCACTTTGTCGGCGTCCACGTCGGTCTTCTCCAATGGTTCCATTTGTTCTGACTCCTCGTCATGTTCATGCTCGTGTTCTCCATCTTCCACCTGGTTATCAGTGTCTTTCATGAGTGGGTCAGCAGCGCCTAAATCTGGAGCGCCATCGTTGCTGTCCTCTTTCCCTTCTGCATCAACTTCTTCAATGGGTTTCCCTTCCGGCTCCTCAGCGGAGTTCTCATCCATTGCGAATAATGCTTCTTTGCTCTTGTCTGAATCTTGCATGTCTACTTCTTCAATGCTATCCACCTTGTCTTCATTTGTTTCAGTCAATTCATTAACTTTCGAAGCATCGGCATTGCCTTGTGCATCTTGCTTATGTTGTGGGCTTTTCACCAAATCAACATCCACGGTAGGATAGTTTTCGGACATTTGCTGTTCGACCGGTCGGCCTTGAGTCTCTATTTGGGATCCCGACAGAGTGGTGGAATCAGCGTCCATACGCATATCTTGAGATTCGGCCGTCGTCGACGCCTGCTCTTGGTTCTGGTCGCCGGCCGGCGAGTTCGCCTTTGGCACTTCGCAACTTGAACTCATCTTGAATGTCAGGAACGCGAAAACAAACTAAAACAAAACACGAGTTTACACGGGATTGATACAAAACGAATTCACTAAACAGGTACGCCAACATTGTTGTTGCTAAGAAAGACTCACTCAATTCGGATGTTCGCTAATTCCGCATTCGTTATACATCTTGCCGCCGGCGTCGGTCTCGGTCGCTAGGGTCGCTAGATCGCCGACGCAGCGGACGCAGCGGACGCAGCTAACGCAGCTAACCCAGCTAACCGAGCTAACCTCAACGCTCTGCTCCAAACCGCCGAACGCGCCGAACACAACACCGCCCGAAATCACGCGAAACCGCACGAAACATTCCCCGCCGCACTTGCGCAGTTTGTCCGTGTCTGAATATTCAGAAATCTCGGAAATGTTTAACGCGCACGCCAAATTTTAAGTCCGAAATGCTAAAACAACGCATCGGCGGTCAGCTACTCGTGCGCAAGACAACAACGACAACAACTAAGCGACGAGTCGGCGATCCGTCCGTATTCAAGGCGAAGCTCGAAAACTGCGCTTTGTCAAGTTTTGACAACCATGGCGACGTGCGCAGCGCAGCCAAGCAGCTGTGCAGGTTCGAAACAAGCGAGAATCCATCAATCACAATCATCGTTTCGAAATTGTCACGCTCAACTCAAATTCGACGTCCTCCCCGGTTCCCCATCCCCGGTCCCCCATCCGCCATGGCGAACGTAGTGCAGTAAGTATGCGCCGGGCGCGTCAAGCTTTCGAACGCGGCGCGGCGCGGCGCGGCGACGGCTCGCCCGGCTCGGGCACGCGCAGTGGCGCTTCCTTCTTCCACATTCCACCTCGTCATGCTGCGCGTCCAGAAACAGCGAGAAACAGCTGTCAATCGGCGCCTCTCAGTGATGCGACGGTTTGCGTGGTTCGCGCACCTCCAGAAGCTCGCCGCGCACCAGGTCGCCAGGACGCCCGCTCGTACGCCGTGTGATGCGCCGCGACGGCCGCCGCTAGCACGCATCCCACCGGTAGCGAGCGCGCACTAAAAGTCGTTCGTTGTTGCGTGCAGCCTGCTGAGATCGCTGCTGACGATGGACTACCTCGGCGACAAGGCCGGCCTCAGCTCCGAGCAGACGGAGAAGGTGCTCCAGTTCCAGGACCTCACCGGCGTCGAGGACGTCTCGATCTGCCGCGACGTCCTGCAGCGGCACCAGTGGAACCTCGAGGTCGCCGTGCAGGAGCAGCTCAACATCAAGGAGGGCCGCCCGTCGGTGTACGCCAGCGAGGCGCGCCCGCCGGCCGTGATCAGCGACCACCTCGTCCAGCACGTGTTCTACTCGCCGCCGTCGGACGGCTCCGCCAGCGGCTTCAAGGGTTTCCTCAAGAACGTCATCCGGGTCTTCTTCAGCTTCTGCTACAACAGCCTGCTGTCCATATTCTCCACGGTCATTAGGATATTCGGCGCCGGCGAGCGAGCGCGTGAGTACCTGCCGCCGCCCGCCAGCGCGGGCGTGCCCGCTGCCGACGCACTAACCGCCGCCTGTCCGCAGCGCTCACGAACCCCCTGCAGGACGTGATGAGCTTCATACAGTCCTACGACGAGAAGTACTCGGCGCGACACCCCGTCTTCTACCAGGGCACCTACTCGCAGGTGCTGAACGACGCGAAGCGCGAGCTCAAGTTCCTGCTCATCTACCTGCACAACGAGGACGCGGTGGACACGGCGCGCTTCTGCCGCTCGACGCTGGCGAACCTCGACGTCATCACCTACATCAACCATCACTTCTTCTTCTGGGGCTGCTCGACGCGGACGGGCGAGGGCTACAAGGTGCAGCAGCTCTTCCGGCCGACCTACTACCCGTACCTGAGCGTCGTCGTCCTCAAGGAGGGCCGCATGACGATCGTGGCGCGCATGGAGGGCCACTGCGCCGCCGAGACCCTGGTCCAGCGGCTGGTCACCATCGTCGGCGACTTCGAGGCCAACCTGGTGACGGCGCGCGCCGACCGCATGGAGCAGAGCCTCAACCGCTCGCTGCGCGCCCACCAGGACGAGGCGTACATGGAGTCGCTGCGCGCCGACCAGGAGAAGGAGCGGCGGCGCGAGGAGGAGCGGCGCGCCGCCGAGGAGCAGGCGCGCCGCGAGGAGGAGGAGCGGCTCGCCGAGCAGGAGCGCAAGATGAGCATCGCGCGCGAGAAGATCGAGTCGGTCACCAAGGTGCCCGTCGAGCCCGCCCTGGACCATCCCGACGCCGTGCACGTGGTCATCAAGCTGCCGTGCGGGACGCGGCTCGAGCGGCGCTTCCTCAAGTCGCACTCGCTAGAGGTACGCCGAGCGCCGGCGCGCCCACCGCCAGCGCGCCCATCCATCCTAATGCGTATCCGCATGCGTATCCTAATGCTCGCTTGTTCGTTGCGTTGCAGGCAATCTTCTACTTCGTGTTCTGCCACCCCTCGGCGCCGGACACCTTCGAGATCACGCGCAACTTTCCCAAGCGCGTGCTGCAGTGCCGAGCGTCGTCCTCGGCGGACCGCGTGCAGACGATCCACGAGGCGGGCCTCACGAACCGCGAGGTGCTCTTCGTCAACGACCTGGACGCGTAGTGCCACTCGATGTCGGTGGCTGGTTGGTTGGTTCGATTCTCTGTTGCACGCGACTGTGTAATAAATTGTCAAACAACCGGACCGACGCGTTGTCCGAACACGGTTTTTCAGTGAGTGTGCGAGAGCAGACGATCGCCGTTACTTATATTGTGTATTCTTTATGGGGTAGGATCTATTTCACTGGTTTGTTCGCCGCAGAGAACGAATGCGTAAAGATTATATTTGTACACGTTTATTTTTAGCGTTTAGGGAAGCATTTAACCGATGAAAGCCGATTGTTTTATTTGTGATTACTGTTTTGTACCACGGAGCGACGAACGCTGCGCGCACGTATCTTCAGGCGCGACGCGCGCAAACGAGCTGGGTTGCTTCCGCTGCCTACGTACATTTTCGAAATAAAATTCAATGTTGCATTTACACTTGTACATTTTCGATGGCCGAATATAAAGGAAGACCAAAGAGCAGCGGCCTGGAAGCGTTCTTTCGTTGTTATCGCGAATGTGACTTAAATTAAATGTTGTTCATTCGCCGCTGTGTGTAAATACCTAAGAATTCTGCTGTTTCGAACTGAGAGCAAAGGAAATAAAGTTTTATCTTCAGTACCTTCAGTGCTTTCGGCATGTTCCGAGCTTGACGAGCGCCGCATCGGTAACGCATCGTAGCGCCCTCTGTGGCGGCGCGGTCGGACGCTGCGCAGACTTGCGGCGCTTGCGGCCTTACTCGCGTTACTCGCCTTGTTAGTACTCATAGGGATGGCGGTTATTGGAAAAATAACCGAAAGTAACTGACCAACGGAAACCAAATAACCGGTTATCCCGTTTAACCGGTGGCACCGGCAGTTTGTAGTTTTGTTTGGTTAGGTTGGCTTGTTCGGGAATGTCGAGTGTCGCAGCGCGCGCTGCTCGAGCCGGACGCCCCGGTTGATTCGCGAAGCCTGCGAGATCGCGGAAAGAATGCTGCGAGGCAAGTAACCGAAATCGGAATTTACCGCGTCACCATGAAGATCATGCCCGTGGACATAAAAGAGCTGACGGAGGGTTGGCTGGAACTCGAAAGCGACCCCGGCCTCTTCACGCTGCTGCTCGAAGACTTCGGCGTGAAGGGCGTGCAAGTGGAAGAAATCTACGACCTCAACAAGCCATTGGAGGGTCCGGTGTACGGCTTCATATTCTTATTTCGCTGGATCGAGGAGCGGCGCTCTCGCCGAAAGATCGTCGAGCAGACGGAGACGTTCGTCAAAGACGAGGAGGCGGTGAACAACATCTTCTTCGCCCAGCAGATGGTGCCGAACAGTTGCGCCACGCACGCGCTCATATCGATCCTGCTCAACTGCTCCAACATCCAGCTGGGCGACACTCTGAGCCGTCTCAAGCAGCACACGCACGGCATGAGTCCGGACAACAAGGGCTGGGCGATCAGCAACACGCCCGAACTGGCCTGCGCCCACAATTCGCACGCGATGCCGCAAGCGAAGCGCAAGCTCGACAAAGGCTGCGGCGTGTCCACCGGTCGCTTCACCGGCGAGGCCTTCCACTTCGTCAGCTTCGTGCCGATCGACGGGCACCTCTTCGAACTGGACGGCCTCAAGCCGTTCCCCATCGACCACGGGCCCTGGGCGGAGAGCTCCGACTGGACGAGCAAGTTTCGCAGCGTGATCAGCGACCGGCTCGGCCTCACGTCGGGCGAGCAGTATCACGACATTCGCTTCAACCTGATGGCCGTCGTGCCCGACAAGCGGCTCGCGATTACGCACAAGCTGAAGATGCTCAAGACGAATCGCGAGATCGTCCTGGACGCTCTGCAGCAGCTGATGAAAATCAAGCACGCCGAGCAGAAGCAGCAGCAGGAGGCGAGCACGAGCGCCAACCTGACTCCCTCCGTCACCTGCACCCTCGTCGACGCCGACGCCGACCGCGCCGACGCGGACGCGGCGGTCTCCTCGTCGGCGCTTGCGCCAAGCGCGCCAGCGCTGGAGATGAAGAAAGTCACGCTCTGTCCCCTAGATTATTCCACCCCGCTGACCATTCAAACCTCCCCGGCACCCAGCACCAGCAGCACGGACACCTACAGCGAAATCGGCTCCGCTTTCAACTCCCCCACCACGGCCTTCAACTGGGTAGCCGCGCAGAACAGTCCGTCGTCGAAGGACCTCAAGAGATTTGTCGTCATACGCGTCGAGGGCGAAGGAGACGTCGAGGCCGCGCCGGCGGTTTCGAAGAAGCCAAACACGGGACACGCCCGAGTGCGCACCAGCGACGGCGACACGGTCGTGGCGGAAAAGAATCCGGAGCTCCTGGAACCGCACACCTTCGCGCCCCAGGACCTCTTGGCGTTGCTGCGCAACTTGGAGAGCGAGATATGCGCCTGCGAGCTGAATCTGAAAGACGAGAACGACAAGCAGAACAAGTACAAGATCGACGATTGCCGTCGCACGCACAACTACGACGAGTTCATCTGCACCTTCTTTTCAATGCTGGCACAGCAGGGGAAGCTGGCGGACTTGGTGGAGCAGCATCTGTTGGTATCGAAGCGGCCAGGCGGGGCCGTGCCAGCGCCCAAGGCGGCCAAGAATAGCAAGAAGGAGGCGACCAGCAAGAAGAAACGTGGTCGCACGAAAGTCAAGCGGAAAAAATGATCTGACAAGTGTTAAATTACGTTAGGGAACTTTGCGCATCGGACCGACCGCAGTGGACAGATTAGCGCACTGCGAAATTCAAACTTGCGCAGCGAGCGTCCGACGGGCCCCTTCCAACGCTCCGCGCGCTCAGCGCGACCCGTCGAGTCCCCATTCGGGCGTGTTCGGGCGGACCACGTGGCTGCGCCGGCTCCTGCTTATTCGGACGTGGACTGTAATGGACTGTAGACTCTGCCTAGCCTTCTGTACTTTGACCCGCCGGCTCTTATCGTCGGCCAGGCCTTAAAACTTGCGACGTGCGAGCGCGCACGCATATCAGTCGACCCGGGCCACGAATCGGCGAAAATGGCGAATCCGCTGCACATCATCAAGCGCTCCCTGTCCACTGCCGCCGTACGGCAAGCCGCCATCAAGAATGTGACGATCATTGGCGGCGGCCTGATGGGCTCGGGAATCGCGCAGGTAACACGCTCGACGGTGCGGATGCGGAGTAAACTTTGCAACGCGCGTGCTTGTGTTCATTAGGTCTCCGCCGCCACCGGCCACAATGTCACGCTGGTGGAGCTCAACGCGGACGTGCTCAAGAAAGCCGAGGCGGGCATTCAAGCTAGCCTGGGTCGCGTCGCCAAGAAAATGTTCAAAGAAAAGCCGTCCGAAGGCGACCGCTTCATTTCCGAAACGCTGAAGCGCCTGCGCGGCGTCACCAGCGCCGAGGAAGGCGTGCAAGACGCCGATTTAGTCATCGAAGCCATCGTCGAAAACATCGACGTCAAGCACAAGCTCTTCAAAGCGATCGACGCGGCGGCCCCGGCCAAGGCCCTCTTCGCCTCGAACACCAGCTCGCTGCCGATCGCCGAGATCGCTTCGGTGACGAGTCGCAAGGATCGCTTCGGCGGATTGCATTTCTTCAACCCCGTGCCGGTCATGCGTCTGCTGGAGGTGATCCGCATCCCGGAGACTAGCGAGGAGACCTATCAAGCCATGATGGCGTGGGGCAAAGCCGTCGGCAAGACTTGCGTGACGTGCAAGGACACGCCCGGATTTATTGTCAATCGTTTGTTGGTGCCCTACATGGCCGAAGCGGTGCGCATGTTGGAACGCGGGGACGCGAGCGCACGCGACATCGACACAGCCATGAAGCTGGGCGCCGGTTATCCAATGGGTCCGATCGAACTGGCCGACTACGTTGGTCTCGACACCACCGCGTTCATCGTCGAAGGATGGCACAAGAAGTACGCGGACAACCCGCTGTTCGAGCCACCGCAGAAGCTGGTGTCTCTGGTCAAGGAGGGCAAGTTGGGGATGAAGACCGGCGAGGGCTTTTACAAACACTCCAAGTGAACGTCGCGAACATCGCCACCATCGTTTCTTATTTTTTCAAAACATTTTAGCTATTACTCTTAATACATAATCATTTCGGCAATGTGCTCATTCGACGCAAACCCCTGCCGCTAGAAATGCTTCCTTTTCTTCTCGTTTGCGGTCAACAGTCTGTCCAAGATCTTGGCGCGTTCGGTCAAGAGCGTTTTCTGACCTGCGTCCAGCTTCGACGCGCCTTCCTTGTTCAAGTTGCGCAGGAGAAAGTGATGTATGAAGAGGCGCAAGCTCTCGCGGAACATTTTCAGATTCGCCGACAAACTAACTTTGAGGAACACCTCTTGACACTGGTCGGCGTCGGGTGTGAGCATGATGCCCAACAGTATCTGTCGCATGAATCTCAGCGTCACTTTGTCTAACTCGCCAAATTGCACGCTCTGAAACAGTGGAGTAAAGCATGCCATAGTTGCCTCAAGAAGTAATGCATGAACGGAGTACCTTAAGAGTGGAAATTGGCAGTCCCTTTTCTAAGAACAAATGCGTGAGGAGCTTGGCGAGATGTGCGATTTGCGCCGGCGAACAATCCGCGAGCGCTTGTAGCTTATCCCAGCTCGAATACTTGATAATCATCTGCAAACATTTGCAATTGTTTACGACTACATCACTCGCCTGCCTAAGCAAACAATTCACGCACCTGGAATTTTCTGTCGTAATCGCAAAACTTTTGCGCCAGAACCGCGTAATACGGGTTGTACACTTTTTCGGACAAACAGCAATGCAGCAACACGTTGACGATTTCCCTCTCCTGTTGACTTTTCAACCCTAGATGCAGCAGCTTCTCGAATGCATCCATGTAATCCTGCAGAGCGGCAAATAGGTCGATTAGAAGTGGTTCGGCATGAAATTGTGCAATCGATCGTACGTGCGATCGGTGGTTACACGTGACAACGGGGAAAATCGCGCTATAAAAGGCGGGCGTTTACGGCGAAGAGTCATTCCCGATCTACAAGTTGTAGAGCATAATCGCGACCGAGAGTCATTGAGTGTCGCAGCAGCAACATGCATCACGCATTCATCGTTTGCCTCTTGGTGGCTGGCGCCGTGCTCGGCAACTCATCGCCGCGCCCAGAAGCGGCCATCCGAGCGAAAGGCTCCGCATCGCCGTTTTGCGCATGCACGCGCGAATACGACCCGGTTTGCGGCACGGATTCCCGCACCTACGCCAACGACTGCAACTTCAACTGCGCCACCGTGCGAAAGTCATCCCTGAAGATCGCGCATCGCGGAGAGTGCGATTCGTGCCCGTGCGAAAACATCGACGCGCCCGTCTGCGGCACCGACGGCCTCACGTATCGCAACCGATGCGTGTTCGAGTGTGCTCGCGCCGACGACCAGTCGCTGGAGGTCGCCTATCCACAAGAATGCGGCTGCGGATGCCCGGTCGACGACTACCACCCGATCTGCACCGTCGACAACCAAGAATTTGGCAGTTTTTGCGAGCACGAGTGTGCCGGCGGTGGAGAAATCGTCAGTCACACGGCGTGCAACGACGCATAGAAGCGTCGCTTGCCCCCGTTCGCACAATCAATAGTAACCAACTAGAGAGTACATATTCACCTCGGCCGACATTATTATACAAAATATATTCTTCCTCGTCTCCGTATTCATGTGTTGCTTTCTTGCCAATTCGAGCAGCTTGCGAGAGAACGCGTTTTGAGGCTTCGCAGCTTCTTCCGCGTCTTCGGCCCGGCTTTCTTCGCGTTTTCCAGCCCACGCCGATCCGACCACCCACCATTTGCCCTGCTCCTCAGCTAGAAACACGTTACAAGTTTAACTCGACCCTATTATGCTGCCAACCAATCCGACCACCAACCTTTCAGTAAATCGTCCAAGCTTATATGCAGAGGCGTAACGTAATTGCCTTTCCTGATAAAAGTCTTGGAAATTTTTTTCAGGTGCTCGCTGTAACTCGTATCATAGTTTGGAATTTTGTTAAAGTTGTTATTTTTAATTGCTAGGAGCACTTCCAGCATGAACTTGACGCGAGGACTGGAAACATAAGAGACGAATTCATTGAATGTATAGATAAAAAGCATGCCCAAGAGTCTTGCAACTTACTTGTCGTGGCTTAAATCTGAAGCTGCTTTGGCTTGCAAGCTTTGTATCAAAGCTTTCAATGTGATCGGATCGTCTTTTCTGAGCGTGAATCCGACGTTTCTTAGCACGTTCAAGATACATTCGACATGTTTCTCCTCAAACTTGTCCGCAAGCTTAGTCAGGACTTCATGGAGGAGTTGGCTGTTAAACAGTTTAAAATTGTATAACTGAGCGATAAAAGTGACGACGTTATCCAAACGTTTGTCCTCGATAACTTGAACGCTTTCCTCCGAAAGCGCACAGAATTTCTGCACGGCGTTCTGGAGGAAGAACGCGCCAACTTCCGAGCCGATGTTGGCGTGAAGAATCGCCACAAGTAGCACGTGCTCCAACAGCAGGCGCTCGGGACACGTTGTGTTCACCACAATGTTCTCGAACACCATCGAAGCCAACGTTTCGTTCATGTCGTGACGACTGTTCGAAGCGTAAAGTGCTTCGACTTGGCTAGCGATACTGTGCATGTTGCTCTCCGCCAAACGATTGATGAGGCCTTTAAGTTGGCGGCGCAGGCGTATCGAACCCGAATCGGATCCTTCGAGAGCACGAGCTGCGGGTGGCACGTACTTGCCGGCGCTTTCCTGAAAGTTTTTTTACTTTTAACAATATCTTCCACAGTGGTAAGCATGCAAACGAACCTTTTCTTTGACAACGTTTCCATCTGCATCCCTAAATCGTCCGTAAATATCCTGCCAAGGCTTTTGTTCTGGTTTGTGTGGTTGCTTGGATGCTATTTGGTTTTCCAATTCCTCTTCTGGGACTTGATCTCCAGAAGAGACTGATGCTGACTCTGATTGCACATCGAAGTCATTCTCAGACATATCCTCATCAGGATCATCGCCCCCTCCTTCTCTTTCTTCTTCTTCTTCTTCTTCTTCTTCTTCTTCTTCTTCTCCTTCATCATCATCATCAATGTCTTCTTCATTGGAATCCTCATCATTAATGTCCGAGTCAGTTTGCATGTCAACTTGTTTCTTCTGTTTCTTTGCGACCCCATTTTCTTTACCAAGCATCAAGTTGAAATCTTCATCAAAGTCATTATTTGTGTCATTCATATCAATTTCTGTTCCGATTATGTCCTTCCTGTGCTCGGAATCACACACTTCCAGCAAATCTGTAACAATTGGTTATAATATTGTTACACTCTCATTGGAGTTACTCACAATCCAGGCCATCAGTGGCAAACGATCTGGGGATTGTTTTACTCTTCCTCTTGTTCAATTTCAACTGCTTCTCGAGGTTCCTGATGTTCTTGTCTTCCTCGAAATTGGCATCAATCAGCTGTTTGCTTCGTTGTTTTTTCATTTCCGCCTTAAGCTGTTTGGCAGCTCTTTTCTCCTTCTCAATGGCACCGACCATTGAAACACGATTGTCATTACTAACGGCGTGTGCTCCAGGTTTATTCCGTTGCGTTTTGGCATGATGAACCTCCACGTCCTCGGAGTTCGCCGATTTGTGCCTACTATGGTAATATTCAGTGCGTTTTGCCTTTTTATCAAGTCGCTTTGCCTTTCGAATTTGTTTGCGGGATTGTTTCCCCGCCTTATTGCCTTTTATCGGTTTTTCACTCTTCGTGGTTTTCATTGTCTGTTCGAAGTAAACAAATCTACACGTGAAAATGAAAGGTTAGGAATAAAGTAGATGTTTATCGTGTTTACGTTCTTTAACCATTTAATCGACCTGTCAAGTGTGTGTATGTAGTGGTTGATGGGAGGCACACAAACTTAACCTTCAGGCATATTGGCATATTCCTGTGTTTCTCAACTTCATGACGATTTCGTTTTGAATTTTTTCGCATTTTCAGGCGGTTATAAGTAAATTTTACATACAAAAACAATGTCGCATACATGTTGTGTATTTACTGCTATAGTTGCAGCAATCGGGACGGAGGAATAAGTTTTTATGATTTAACCTCGGAGAGCCCGAAAGTGTATAAGGCTTATACGCTTATACACTATAAGCACTAATGCGTCGGCGCAGCTTAAAACCTGTTACGCCTGTTACAGTCATAATCCGATAGTAGGGAGGCTAATGCGCGCGGCCTTGTCAAGGCCGTGTCCTTAAAAACGGACCTAATGCGTCTGCGCAGCTTACAACCTGTTTTACAGCCACACACCGGCATTAGGGAGGCTAGTGCGCGCGTCCTTGCCAAGGCCGTGTTCTTAAGAACGGACCTAATGCCTGGGCGCAGCTTAAAATCTGTTACAGCTATAACCCCGCATTAAGGAGGCTAGTAACGGCGTCCTCGCCAAGGGCGTGTCCTTACGGACGGACCTAATGCGTCGCCGCAAGTTAAAACCTTAAACTATATATTTTGGCATTTCTTAATGTAGGAACATTCCATTAGATGTGCCTATGAGAAAAGTGAACTGAAAAATGGATGAGAATGTCAAAAAACGTCCTCCCCGTGACAATGCTTTCGCACTGCCGTGACCAGGATTCGAACCTGGGTTACTACGGCCACAACGTAGGGTCCTAACCACTAGACGATCACGGCTACGGAGGACTTGTGACGACTTGGGTTTCCTAACTAATCTTACTTTATACCCTTGACTCAAAACTCTTCCATCAAGGAAACATATTCGTAACTTCCTCTGATTATATGGATGTGAGAGTACATTTTAAAAATTATATTATTTTATGCATTAATTTGGTTTACAATTATACTCAAATGTTGCAATAAACTGAAATAAAAAAGAAACAACACACTAGCGCCACCAATTGAAGACAACTTAGCTCACGTTTACATCGGTGGATCGGTAGTCTTGAAAAATGAGTTCTCTAATGAGGTTATGCTTGAGAAAAGCAGTAAATATTTCAAAATTACAACAAAATATACGGCCTATATCATTGTCAACTTCATTAAACTTGAAGCAAAGTACGTCTTTATTTATTTCACCTCATTGTTGACTAATATTTTATTGCTCCTTAGTTCAAGAAACACAAAATGGGAAAGAGCTGGTCATCGAAGGTGTTTATATTGAATCCCCTAGAAACAAACACATGATTAAGTTGGAAGAAGGTCAGAAATGCTCATTATGTGCGTTAGGTTTGGATGTGAAGCACACAGATGTTTTGATTCTGAGCCAGTTTGTTCGGTCTGATGGATGCATGTTGCCAAAGAGAGTTACTGGCTTGTGTAACAAGCAGCAGAAGAAAGTTTCAACATTAGTTACAATGGCACAGAAAGCAGGTAAAGGATCATCATTGATTCACCTTTTTGCTTAAGTTAATAGATTAAATTGTGTTAAGGATTGATGCCCAATTTGGCCCCTGCCAATAGCAAACGAGATCCAACAAAGAGGTTTGGTTACAGAAAGTACAACAAATATTATGATGAATCAACTATTAAGATAAAGTAAAAATTGTATTTAAATCAGCATTGATAGAATAGAATAAAGGACCATATTTCCATGAAAGAGTATTTGATAAAAAAAAACTTACACATTAGTTGTAAATTTAACATTTTCATCTTAATCTAAGTTGATAAGCATGCCTACTCTGATTGATTTTTCTTCAGGTGTAATTTCATGAGTTATTGCTTATATTTTCGGTGATGTCTATTTTATTTTGAAAAAGTATGTTTATCGTAGCGGTCGAATAAAAAGTGTTCGGTTTGTTATGGTATGGCCGATTTACGTTTAATATAAAAAACTAAAGGTAAGTTAAATACAATAAACTGTCGATAATCCGATGCCCGGACTATCCGCAATATTAATATATATATTTATATATAGATATATTGTTTGTACAAACAATGTATCTCAGAGATATCATCTAGAGGCGATGTAGAAACAGTCGGGAACATATTAACGATAGGGAAATTGTTTTTATATTATAAAATTTTTCAACGGTACAGTTTTCCTCAAGTACAGTGCGAAATATTGGAAAAAAGCACGAACCTATTGCAACTAGAACTGAATTCAGTTGATGTGTCAGGGCAAATTTTGAAATTGTGGATTTTCGCAAACTTTGTTAATTTTTGACGCTCAAAACTTGACTAGTTGGTAATTTTTGCTTCACTTCGTAGCATAGGAGTTGTTCTTTGAATTGCAGTACTACCTGCAGCGTGGAATTTCCTCCGTGCCATGGCCGATTTATGGACTTTCGCAAAACTGGTAGCAGTAACTTTTGTTCCAGGCGCTATATTTAATTTTTCGACGAGCCTTTGTTATCAACACAAAAGCTTAAACCAGAGAGTACATAATACGAGTATATTATATACTTACTGTTTAAACTTTGACTTCAAGTTCAAAAATTAGTCAACTACTCACTAAATACTAAAGGACAATTTTTTTATGCAAAATGGGACAATAGTTACGAAGTTATCGTACCCAGAATAGCTGATTGCAGTACACCTGGTTTTGAAATACACTTCTGGCTATGGACACTTGAGTGAATTTATTCTTGAGTTTGTTGAAAATTGTTAACAAGTGATTTCTCGAACGAATATATGCATGATATGTTAAATTTTGGTAATAGTTTACGGTTGAAAACATAATTACAATCCTCTGTCAGGGTGTAGGTGGGTGTAGAAACAAATGAAACAGAAAAATAGGAATAAAGTACAACATTATTTATTACAATATATCTGTTTGCGGACACAACGTCTGAAAAATATTGTAGTCGTCCATGTGATGAATCAGAATCTTATTACAATTTAATCAATTACATTTATCAAATAACTACATATCAAAGACTTGTAATTGGTGGGAATTTATGCACAACAGATAGATTTTATTCAACTAAATCATCAGAATGTGTCGATACGATGTGAATTCGAACGTATCAAACTATAAATTCATAATTATACAGTACATCGATTTGTTGCGTCGCTAGTTAAGAGTAAAATTGTGAGCGTTAGTGAAGTCGAGCCAAATTAACAAATGGTAACAGAGTGGCATCCATGTCGTGTAACAATAATGCTATCGTATCATATAAAAATTCTTTGCACGGCATGAGATCTCGACCGCTTTTCTGTGTCAATAGATGTCTTCGTTAAGTTCGCGCGACTGTACAGTGCATTGATTTTCACAACATGACCAACACATACTTTCCATCTATGCTTATGCATTTAAGTTTGTGTGTGAAAACACATTTATCAAAAATAAAATATTCGGTTTATTATCATCATCATCTTTCATTCATTATTAAACATTATCATATATAAAATAATTAAAAAATTAACAGATTGCATTCTAAACTTCATGTAAGTGTGATCTAATTATAAGTAAATTGTGTATCCAAATATAAGTCCAAAGTATCAATCAATGCATGTAAAAAAAGAGTGAAATAAACTAATATCCTTATATTTAAATTAGAGAAAGAAAGGGAATTTGTGTTGCATCATGTAAACATGTTTTTCGAAATTATTCGTGGTCCAAATCTTATGTTTACAGCTTTTTCTCTGAATGATTTTTTTTTTCATTGTTTTGTTGTTTTTTTTCAGTTTGCTGTGTTGGCAATTATCATTAATAGTCTTATTAATAAAACAATATTCCACCTTGCATTCATTATTCCCTCTTGATGGCTTGAGGAGCTTCAGCCAATCCTTTCACTTTAAGTCGGTCTGCAGTTTTTAAGAATGCAGGTAACTGTTCTTGGCTTACATTCACTTCACCAGCATACATAAATTCTAAGATGGCTTGCAGGTGGCTGTAGGCAACATCCTTCAATATAATGATGGGATGCTTCGATGGATTCTCCTGAAACGCGACCAATCAGCATCAGCTCGGTGGCTTGCAGTGATAAGAAGTCTATAAATACCTCTAAGAGTGTTTTGAAATAGGGACTACATGCTGAGAGCACCATTTTGTGTGCTTTGCAGGTTTGACCCTCACAGGCTAGAGTGACATCAGTGAAGCTCTTCTCGTCGCGCAGATGCCTAAACGACGTGACCATGTTGCTTTGGAAATCGTTCCATTTCAAGAAGAACTGCTGCTGGTCTGCCATTTTCGCACTGAAACACAATGTGATTGCTATCAGAGCAAGGCAGCATTGTTTACAAGGGGCATTCAGTTTTGTGCAGGCACATAACCCCACAAACACATTCAGCGCCCTGATTCCGCACGAGGCGTTTACCGTGGGCGCGCTTTAGGCTCGAGCGAAGCGTGTACTTACGGTTAAATTAATGCACAACGTTAAGAAATTGTCTAAAACGAGGATTTTCAGCAGTCATTCACATTCTACTAAACAATACCATTACGCAAGCGCCAGCGCCATCAAACTATGCGCCATATTTAATTATTCATCACGTTTCACTAGAACCCGCTAGGTGTCGCTGCATGCGAGAAATCGGAAGAATTCAAATCTTTCTTTTTGCAGATTTTGTCGAAATTATTGTTTCATACGTTGAAAACACAAATCACAGTACGAATTTATCAGTATGTTTTTAACATATATCAGGAGGAATTGTATTTATAGATTTGACTTGAAATTAATATTTCACATATGTCACAATGTATAGTAGAATTAAATTTACACCATAAATCGTATTATTTGTTATGTTATTAATATATGTTTACCGTTCCATTCCATGCACCATATATATATAGATATATTTTAATCATTGATATAATGCGAAATTAATGTTCCTTTTGATTTGCACGATCTTCAAAAAATGTGCGACACTGCTGCAAAAGATTCAGTTCCTCGACGTGGAGTAAATCTTCTTTGGATATCCAATCCTGCATGGGATCCTCATGTATCAAAGAGTCGCGAACCTAAATAGAAACCAATACGTAACACACACTTGAAGATTTTTACAGATTTTCAAAACTTACAGCTTCCACTGCCTGGAAAACTCTAATTAAGTTACCGCCCGCGAGTTTTGCCAAGTTTTCCTTCGTCCATACCGTTGGATTTTCCGCCTCTAAAGCATCCAGCAAGTCGGGGTATTTAGATACGTTATCTAAACCCTTCGGCATGCTAAATTGCGAATGTAAAATCGATTTATTTTCAAGCGCAAACATAAATTGTAGTTATTGCCACTTTTACCTATCAACACCATCATAATCTCCACCCAAGCCAACGTGATCGTGTCCAGCAACCTTGGCAATGTGATTGATGTGCTCTGCAATTATCATTGGGAGCAACAATGAAATGTGCGATAAACATAATATGCACGAGTTTTTTAATGCCACTTACTCATGACATCGTGAATCGTTGCGTTTTCGGGCGTAGCGCTAATAAAACCGGAGTAAAAGTTGACCATCACGATGCCGTTGTTTTGAGCGACCATTTCTAAAGTATCGTCATGCACATTGCGATGGTGATGGTGCACCTCCCAGGCGGAAGAATGGGAAAAGATTACAGGGGCGCGACTCACAGAAATTGCTTGATTCATGACGTTATGAGAGACGTGTGATAAATCGACCATCATTCCCATTCTGTTCATTTCTCTGACTAACGCCTATCACCAAAAGCATTTTATAAATATAAGTTTCATACTCATAATATTATGAAGCAGTAAATTACCCTGCCAAACTCGGTCAAGTTATGAATCGGTTGCTTGATGTCAACGAAGGAACTATCGGCCCTGAAATGCAAAGTATTTTCGAGTTGTAGCAACATCATTTGCATAAGATCTTGTATAAACATACCAAGGCGTTTGGCAGGTGTGCGTCAAAGTCATGTAACGCGCTCCCAACTCGTATAACATGCGCAAAACACCAATGCGAGCGTCCATCGAGTGTCCACCTTCAACGCCAATCAAACTGGCAATCTTTTTCTTCTGGAACGCGTCCATGATGCCATCGACATCGGTGACGAATTGCAAATCGTCTGGGTATTTCTTAACGAGTCGCTTAATAACGTCGATCTGATCTAGAGTTTTTGCGACCGCATCGCGATATTGCGTATTGCAGCCAACGTACGCTACCCAAAACTAATAAGCAATGATATAAAGTTGCTGTGTAAATTTAATTTTAGTGAGAGCAAAATTACACACCTGAGCACCAACTTTTCCTTGGCGCAACTTCGGGAGATCCGTGTAACAGGATTTGCATTTCCCCCATTTCGGGTCGTAAGTCAAGTTTTGCGTGAAATCAAAGTCGATCAAATTGTTGTGCTCCAAGGAGAATAAGTTGTACGGAAAATCATTGTGCCCATCGATCAGAGGATGCTCGTCCAAGATGTGTCCCGTACTCAGAAGGAAGCACGTGCTTGCAAGGATCAGACAAACTGTGGAAAAGTTGCGCGTCAGTTCCTTTCCACATTCCATATTCACATTTCATACTAATTTTACACGCAGTTCATAAATAAATAATAAGGCATTGAGTTGAATAGCTCGTATATTTGTAATAACTAGACATTGAGAGTTTTTATTGACGTACCTGCCAGAGTATGCATTGTAATCAAATACTGACACTTTCACTGTTTGTTTTGCTTTTGCGAGCGCGCAACTTGCGCAGTCCACTTGATTTAAAACGGTTAAAACTCACGCCTGGATTGTCTCCAGTGATCGACCAGATACATCGAGGTCAA
Organism: Ecitodaemon sp. MM-2014; assembly: GCA_030557295.1. Taxonomy (NCBI): domain Eukaryota; kingdom Metazoa; phylum Arthropoda; class Insecta; order Coleoptera; family Staphylinidae; genus Ecitodaemon; species Ecitodaemon sp. MM-2014. Next base: position 3,325 of record JARRAA010023802.1, on the reverse strand, counting down.
AGTGTCGAGTGTACTTTGAGTGCGTGTTCTGCTCAATATCACTATTTGCTGTCACGATTAGTGTAAATCGTGCTGCATTATAGCTATCACCACCAATAAAGTTGCAAGTGTTAGGCGATTGAGCACTTAAAACTATATCAATTCGCGTACAATAAGCCGTTGTTACACGATTGTGCTATTTTTTAAACAGAACTTGATGTTATAATTAGTAAGCGAAACTACTATTCTTTTAGCGATAACGTCCAAAATCGTTAATTTTAATTTCCAGGAATTAAAACGAATTCGTTACGCGTATTTTAGCTTCAACTGTTTTAAGTCAAATTCCAAATTCAAATTCGGCCGCCAATGAATACATTTGCGATAACTTTATTTTGTATTTATCTTTCACATTTGTGCTATATTTTAGTAATCACAATGGAATTGTGATTTACAGTAAATGCTTCACATCTTGAGATACTTAATCACAACATTATTGCCATTAAGATATAGCTTATCATCAGTTGTGACAAAACAAAAATAACAATTATAAGATTAACGTTTTAATAGATACTTCAATTAATAGTAGGAAAAATGCGCTGATTGTTTATTTCGAAATGTAAATGTACCCATTTCCAGGACTTCAATTTGCTTAATATTCATTACATCCCACAAAGATACCAAATTTGACTTTTTGAAACCAATTCATCACACTCATTATTAGCCTCAACGTGTTTATACACTCAAATCCCAAGTTAATCTGTATTAATTGTGGCCGGCAATTATATTTGCCATAACTTTATTTTGTATTAATCTTTTACATTTGTCCTGTTTCAATATTTCACATATTTAGATGTTTAATCATCATCTTATTCCAATTTACGGTATGACTAATCGCTAATTAATCGATTAAGCAAAAATAATTATGTGATTGTCGTTTTAAGAGATACTGCAATCAATAATAGGAAAAATCCGCTGATTGTTAATTTCGAAACGTAAAGACTGGATGTTGCTCCACTCTTAACAACAACGTCCAGTACCGTTGTGCACATTTCCAGGACTTCAATTTCCTCAACGCTCGTTAAATCCCTCTGAGAAATCCAATCTTGAAGTGGTTCCTCTGAAGTCAATTCATCACGTTTAGCCTCGACCGCTTTGAAAACTCGAATGAAGTTATCCCAAGCTAATTTACGCAGATTTTCGGCCGTCCATCTCGTGGCATTCTGTTGTTGCAGCAACTCAAACAAGTTTGGCACTTTTGAGATGTCTTCAAGTCCTTGTGGAAATCTAAAAATACGTACAAGTTAATAGGCATATTTACCAAATGAAACATTAAACTTTAAGATCTTACATAGGCACTCCACTGTAGTCTGATCCAATGCCAACATGATCGATACCAATTTTATTCACGACATAATTGATATGTTCTGTAATACAAATCAAATAATGATATCCATTCAAAGGAAAGCAGAACACTGCAAACACAACTTACTAGCCACATCCTCAATAGTTGCGTTTATAGAATTCGTAATAAATCGCGGATAGAAATTTACCATAAGAACGCCGCCGTTTTTACGTAGCATTGTTAAGGTATCATCATGAACATTCCTTGGGTGATTTGCAAGTGACCAAACGCTCGAATGTGAAAATATCACAGGTGCTCGAGTAATATTGAGCGCTGCATTCATTACATTGTGAGAAACATGTGATAAATCGACAAGCATTCCAATGCGATTCATTTCCAATATGAGTTTCTTCCCAAATTCGGTTAAGTTATGAACAGTAGTATTAGTAAAATCAACAATATTACTGTCTCCCCTAAAATCCACATACAATTTAACACAAAGTCGTAAAACCATAGAGATTGCTTAAGTTACCAAGGCGTCTGACAATTGTGCGTTAGTGTTAAATATCTTGCACCCAAATCGTACATCATTCGTAAAACTCCAGCTCTATAATCAATCGAGTGTCCACCCTCGACTCCGATTAAACTCGCTATCTTTCCTTGATGTTTAGCTGTTAATATATCGCTAACACTTGTTGCAAAGTGCAAGTGGTCATTATACTTATTCACAAAACGTTTGATGACGTCAATTTGTTCCAAAGTTATTGCAACGGCATCGCGATACTGAGAATTGCAATCGGCGTACGCAACCCAAAACTATTTAATGAACGTTCGAACATGTTATCTTTCAATACTGAAGGATTATTTTTAAAGTTACTTACTTCTGCTCCAATCTTCCCTTCACGCATTCTAGGCAAATCTGTATTACAATCTGGGCAATTTTGCAAACCCCAAACTGGATCGAGAGTCAGATTTTTCGTAAAGTCATACCTGGTTAGATTATTTTCAATGTGTTCCCTGAATACATATGGCAAATCATTATGGGTGTCGATAATTAGAAGATCGGAAGGTATCTGGCCACTAACTAAGCATGTTAGTGAAAATACAATGCAAGCTAAAATGTTCAATAAAAATTACTTCCATATTTAAGGAATAATCAATATATAAGTTTATACTTATTGGAACTGTTCTAGCCATGTTCATGGTGTCTGGAACGCTAATAAGTTTGTCACGCGTTTTTGTGAAAATATGTGAAGCGTATTTCGCATTTTTTCGGTATCTGTGGTTTTAAACTCCAAACAAATAAGTATGATGGCTTGGTTACAGCTTGTTAAACATTTAGGAACGCTTTAAGATTTAGATTAATTGTCTCATGGTAAGGCTAAAGACATACAATAAAGATAAAATTACATTTGACGATAACTGTACTAATAAATTGAGATACTTTAAAGATTACTAACAAGGTTTGATTTGTTAACATGCCAGTGCTGTTATTTATTAAGACAACATCAATTGACCATAGCACATATATAAAATCCTTTTAAAAGCAGGCGGCATATATGGTTGAAGGGCCGTTGGTCTTATGTACATGTACTTTCTATTTGTATGTTAAACATATTAGATTATTATATCAAGCGGCATAACAAAAGTATTCTATAGATAACTGCGACGACAATATTCAATAAATGCATTTCTATATATATACATTCGATTTAGCAAATAATGTACTTAATATAGCTTCAAGTTGAATTATATAAATTTCAAATAACAATTAGATTGAAAAATATCCGGGAGGTTTGGAAAAATCTAAAAAGTGGTCCTAGTTGGACTTGCCATTGTTGAATTCGAAGTCGTCGTCTAATCCTAGACGGATGTTGTCGTTACCATGAACAAAATGCTCATTGGCCAGGCAAACTTCGTCCCGCAAGAAATGCCAAGTCGGCTGATCAGCGATCACATGGACCTTAGGAATTGGAAAACCATTGAACGTTGAAGATGCACTAA